>VMDO01025080.1:6186-28875 GCA_007922755.1 Pedetes capensis | reverse complement strand
CATTCATTCTCTGTAAGATGATACGGGCTGCTGGGTCACACATTAGGGAATTAAAAATATAATAATAACACTGGGTTTTTTGTCCTGGGAAGGGGAAAAGTTGTGAACCCAAGGGAGAGCTTGGTCGACCCGCTCCTGTCACAGCCCCCATCTCTGGCGTGGGGCAGGCAGCCGGCATTCTCATCTCTGGGCGGCTCAGTGGAGCCCCCAGTCTGGACTCGGACGGCTGTGGACTGAGCTTTCCCAGAACAGCGAAGCGCAAAGTCATGCTCAGCGCTGTGACTCGGGGTCCAGGCTTGACACGCGTGGCTCCGTGGACACTTTTCCAACAGTAGGCAGGGAGCTGTGCTTGTCTTCTGATCTCAAATCCCAGCACATCTCCCAGGGAAAGAGGTGGGCTTGAGCTCTTGTTCAAGTTCACCTTTGACTCCTCTCTCCTGGGGAGTAAAGCTTCAGCGCTGCGCTTACACCCCAGGCGTGTGTTTACTCCTGCTGATTCTCCACTCCAACCCTTCCCTAGCAATGGCCAGGTGGGCGGGGAAGCTCTCCAGTCACGCAGAGCTCCGTGGCTGGCGCCCCAGACAGCCGTCACCGGCCTGCTGCTCCACCACACACCTGGTTTTTGTTGTTGTTGTTGTTGTTGTTGTTGTTGTTGTTGTTGTTTAATCTGTTGGACTTTTTCTCTTTGATGTCTTTCCGCCCCTCTCTCCTCCCCGCCTCTCTCTCCCTCTTCTGCCTCCAGATGTTCACAAAGTGCTCAGTCTTCACTCAGAAGCGTCAGCCACCCCAGGGCCTGAGAAAGACAGGCGGAGCTGGGCACAGGTGGAGCCTGGAGGTCAGGGCTGGCTCGGCAGGTCTCTGTGAAGGAAACGTACCCATAACCAGAGGATCCGGGGAGCACGCCCAGCTCTGTGGTGAACGGTTACTGACTGCTCCTAAAGCCCTGTGAGAGCCAAGGAGTGTGAGGAGTCTGTACTCAGCTCACAGGTCTCCCAGGAGCCACCCAAGAAGGCTTCGGCCCATTGGGAGTGAGCCGTTGACCATGGAGAAGGGCGTGGGGAACAGGTCAGGATCCCCACAGGCTGCTGAGCACAGTGAGGCAGGTGTCAGCACTGTCACCCTGAAGAACTCTCAGCTGCCCCAGGCCAGGACGCCAGGCTGTGTGCCTGGCCTGCCTGAGGGCATGGCGTCTCTCCACTCTGCCCCTGACCCTGACACCCGGCCAGCCTCAGGAAGGGCAGGGAGTTGACTAGGATGCAGTTAATTTGCTTATGGATGCAGAAAACACAGGCGGATGACCAAAGGAAGATCCAGGACTGCGGAGCAGAGTGAGGCGCAGGGGCTGGGGCGAGAGGGAGCTGGAGGAAAGGTGAGGAAGGTCTATGCAGGCTGAGAATCAGGAAGGAGCTCGGGCGGCCGGGAAGGGGTGGAGCAGAGGTGACATCTAAACATGTCTGAAGAGCATCGAGGACAGGACAAGCAGCTGTCCGCTGCAGTCTTCTTTGTGAGAGAGCAGCTCCGGTGTCCCCACATCACTCCGAGCCTCGGAAGCACCCCAGCTCTGCAGACTCCCAGGGCGCCGAAGGTCCTTCCTGGTAGCAATGAGTTCGCCGTAAACACTTGGGCAACTGTGGATGACTCTGACCTCCCAGCGCCTCTGGTAGCCATGAGTTCACCGTGAACACTTGGGCAACTGTGGATGACTCTGACCTTTCACCTCCCGGTTCCCCTAACCAAGTGGCCCCAGCCACAGCCCTCCTGCCCGCAGCCTCCCGCACTGCGTGTGAAGGAAGACCGACTTCGCATCTTTAAGTGAATGGAAGAGAGCAGAGGGTGTCCCACAACGTGAGAAATTCCGTGAGGTTCGCGTCCATTTCCTGTAACGGGGCTTAGTGCTTGTGCGGCCACAGAAGGCTCCACAAATCCACAGGTGAGCGGCCCCTGCAGAGGCCTTGTGGTTGGCAAAGCCCACACCCCTTCATGGGTCCAGTACAGAGAAGGATTGCTGCTCCTCTGCTGCCGCTTGACGCCCCCCCATTGTACCCCTGGCCCCCCATGCATGCACATGTCACAGGAGACCTCTCGCAAGCTTTGCCTCAAACCTGGCAGTCCACACAGAGCTGCAAAGCAAAACCCGCCCAAAGCAGCCCGCAGAAAGCCCTGCGGGTCCCTGTTCAGGGGCCTTGTGTGCAAACCCTCCCACCCGCCCCCACGACAGCTGTCTCTTCAAGGCCAAGAAGAACTTCTTGACTCCACCGAATGGAGAGAAAATGCATCAGACTTACAAATGGGGAAGTTTTATTAGCTGTTTATAACCTGTATTTTTTTCCTAAATTGCTGGAGTTGGCATAAAAGACACTTGTCGTATTGATGGGAAGACTCCCAGTTAGGATTATGAATTCTGTGACAGCACAATTGCCTTGATATCAATATGTTTTTTCATGAATTGCAAAGAAAAGCAGGTGTATAAAAATAAAACTCACATAAAATATAAATTATCATTGTGCCAGTTAATTCTATACCCCCGGGATACAATAGCTCACGCACTTTATATTTGCAAAAAGGTTTGTGAGTTACTTTTTGAGGCTTATTTATTTATTTCTATTTATTTATCATTTCTTTTCCTCACCGAGAGGTCTCCAAGTCAGACATCTGATTTCCATCACTGGCCCTGGGCGCAGCAGCCATAACTGTTTCTTCAGTGACCTGCGTGTCCTGAATAGCGAGGCGCAGAGCACAGCCTCCTCCCCAGAGGGGGCTCAAAGGGAGGAGAGAAAACAAGGGTCTTCTTTACCCACATGGGAAACTCAGCGAGGAGATAAGGACACGGGTAGCCAGGAGCAAAGGGCGCCACCAAGCCCACCTTTCACCAAGCGGAACGCCCCACCCAGTACCAGGGAAGGAGGACAGCCGGCCTGCTAGGAGAACTATTCATTATTTTACCAAAAATACCTTCATTTTTATTAAAAACTACCCATGTCTGCATCTGAGATCGTTTTCCGTTTTGCCTCCGTGGAGAAGAGCAAATCCACCTGTGGGGAATGGGTGGCCGGCAGTGTTACGCCCCAGGGATCAAGGGTGTTAAGACTCTTTTATTTATTTATTTATTTATTTATTTTTTGCGGTACTGGGGGTTGAACCCAGGGCCTTGCGCCTGCATGCTCTGCAAGTGCTGGACCACTGAACTGCACCCCCAGCCCATTTTTTTTTTTTTTTTTAGTTTTTGAGACAGGATCGCGCTAAGTTATGCAAACTGCCTCTGGTCTCGAACTTGCAATCCTCCTGCCTCTGCCTCCCGAGCCACTGGCATTAAGGCTCTTTAAACTTCTGCAGAATCATCTGCCAGCACGTGCTGCCCACACACCTCTCCCGGGGCCAGGGACTCTGGATACCCAGGTCCTGCTGAGATGCAGCCCTAGGCCCAGGAGTCTCAGCAAGCCCCCGGGTGTACCTGGCACCAGCCAGGGTCATGCGTGGTGTATCCCAGGAGCTCATGGCAGCTGAGGCTGCCTACAGCACCCTCTGCGGGGCACCCATGGCCTCAGTTCCCTCTCCACTCAGATGCAAGGCTCCACTCTGGCTCGGCCAGGCTACCGGTCACCTGGTTTCTCCAGAACCTGTGCCAAGGGAGAACCTCTCCTCAGCCTCCAGAAGAGTCGGGTTAGCCTCCCACCTTAGCCTCCACTGTCCCTCACCCCCACCCCTGTACAGCCCTAGAGGGGCCAAGGAAGAGTCAGGACTTTGGAGGTTTTGTCTTGTGGCCCAAGGGAGTTCCTGGAGGGCACTACGCCAGGTAGGTGGACAGCAGAGGAGAACCGTCCAGGAAACCGCCCTCCATGCCATCTCCTTTCCGCTAACTCCTACCACCTCACAGCTGAGTGCCTTCTGCAAACTATTCATCCACAGCTGGACAGCTTGCAGAACCAAGTCCACATCAGAAGCTAGTAGGATTCCTAGCAAGCCACCACCCTCTTTCTGGAACCCAAATAGGTCAGCCTCCTTGGCAGGAGGTAGAACCAGGCCACTATTGCTTTCTCATGGAAGAGGAGGCAGAAATCACTTTTGGGCACCAGTGGCCTGACTGCAGGCATCTTGTGGGGCACTCGGTTCTCTGCTCCTCAAGTGCCCAGTGGAACTGATCCAGGGGGACTCCAAGGAGGCCCCCATAATTGAAGAACCAGGGTCCCAGGTCACTGCATGTCAGGAGACACCAATCCCCAGGCCAGTCTACTAAGAAACGGATGGCCTGACAGTCCAGTCACTGACTCAGGAGATTCCTGTCATAGCCGCTAATGGGAACTATCCTGACTGATGCAGAGAGGACATCTGGAGTCACACTTCCTGTCATTAGAAACCGTTCTGAGTGTTTTCAAAAAACTAATTTACCTCCTTCTATTTCTGTCAGATCTCAGAAGCTAAGCAGGGTCAGGTCTGGTTAGTACTTGGATGGGAGACCTCCTGGGAACACCAGGTGCTGTAGGCTTGGGAGAAGGCCCTGGCAACCCACTCTCATAAATCAACCCACCATTGAAGACCCTATCAACAGCAGAGAAGCACTGACAATAGTGTTCTGCCTATTGTATGGAGGGTCGCTATGAGTCGGATACCAAATCGACAGCACCTAACAACAACAACAATTTCTACTTTCAGATGAAGAGAGCAAGAGTTTCCTCTGTTACCTCCCCAGCGTAACCCAGACATACAGCTCACTCCCAACAAGGACAGAATTTATAAGAGGTAAAGTTACCAGATAATATGACTGATATTTTAATTAATGGAGTTTTCCCTGAACCCTTGGCACAGGTAGGACTGAGGGGGAAGCCCTTATCCAAGCGCCCTGGCTGGTCCCCTTTCCCCACTTGCCGCTGCCCACGCCCCCTTGCACTGTGTGTGCCTGTGGTGTGGGGTTAGAGGTCCTTGGCAACAGCAAGATGGCCCATGCCCCCCAGCGTCTCACTCGGAGCCTTGACACTTGATAAATATTTAATGGGCCTTACAATATCAGGTCTGCTAAGATATACTGTTCATCCGTCTTTTTATTGGGAGCTCATTTCTTAATTATATTGATCACTCATATCATATGAACCATAATGGCTCCTTTCTCCTGACCATGTATTTTTAATGAGTGCTTTTGACCTTTTTGTAACTGCAAGGTACGTGGGCAGGTGGAGTGAGTCCTTCACGCTGAAGCGTTCACTGTTCTTCCTTTGAATACTGCAGACACAAATCTGCTGAAGAAGAGTGCCTAGGTTTCTTTTCACCCTACTGGGGGCTGAACCCAGGGCACATGCCTTTTGCAAGTGCTGTACCACTGAGCTGCACCCCAAGGTCCTTTTTATTTTTTATCTTGAAACAGGGTCTCAGTAAGTTAAACAGGCTGCCTCTGCCTCTGATCCAGCGATCTTCCTGCCTCTGCCTCCTGAGTCACTGGGATTACAAGTGTGGGTCACCACACTCAACAATACTTGGGGTTTGGGGATTTTGTTTTTTGTTTGAGATTTTTGACATAGGGTCTCACTAGGTAGCGCGGGCTGGTTTACAACCCTCTATCCTCTTGCCTCAGCCTCTTGACATCTGGGATTACAAATTCACCAGCCACCACGTCCAACTTGGGATATTTGTTTTCTCAAAGGAAAACCATCTTGACACCAGGTCACCATGCTCCCTGGAGACAGAGGAGAGTGAGGTGGCTTTTGGAGTGGGGCGCCAAGGCCGACTCTGGACGTCACACAGCCAGAAGGCCAGCAGCACAGCTAGCCTGCCGAGGTCCCCTGTTGGGCCAGGGCTCTGCTCTTAACGCTTCATGGTGTTGCTATGAAATCCAAGTCACACAGGAACATGTAGGCAGCAGGGGAGTGACTTCAGTATCTACCTCCCACGGACATCATGGTCTTTGGCCCCTTCCTTGGACCTCACCTGGAAGGCACGCTGACTAGAGGGCTCTCTCTGCTGCTCTGGGACTTTCCACAAGGGAGCTCACACAGGAGACCTGGAAGACCAGCTAGGATCCAGATTTGCTATGCGACAAGGACGCCCAGCCCGCCCCATGCCCATCCCCAGCTGCCCTGCAAGAGTGTACATCCCAGGCCAGCCTGCCAGCCAAGGGGGCCTCCCCAGCCAGCTCCCTAGAATTCTCCAAGGAAACATGCTGCCAGCCTCCCCAGGGCTCCCGGTCCCAGCCAACACTGTCTGTGCCCCCGCACGGTGATGCAACCAGTACATGCACATACCCGCCTCTCCAGAAAATGCCCCAACCCCAGCCACACCGTGCAGAAAGCTGCCACCCCAGGGTACTGTGGCCTGAATGTTTGTGCCCTGCCCCAAAATACACAGGATGCAAACTGACCCCTGAGGTGATGAGTCAGGAGAGGGCATTTTGGAAAGCAGTGAGGTGAGGGGGGTGGAGCCCTTGCGAGTGGGATTAGTGCCCTCACAGAAGAGGACGCTGAGAGCGGCGTGGCCCTCGTGCCGCAGGAGGACACGGCAAGACTGCATCTGTGAACCAGGATCCCCTGCAGACTCTGAGTCCGGTGGCTTCCAGACCTGGGAGACAGGCAGAGCCACCGTTTGTGATGCCTCTCATGTCAGCTCAAACTGACAAGGACCCAGGGGCTCAGGACAACCCTGGTCTCCAGAGGCATGGGGCTCCCTTCCCCCGAGCAGACAGCTGGTCCCAAGCAGGGCCCCTCCTGCTCACTCGGGCTCTGTACCCTTGCTCCCTCCACCTGAGAGGGCACTGGGAACAGCCGCGTGGCCGTGTGCCCGACCTTTATGTGAATAAAAGCGGGCTGGGAAGGGGGCTCCGTGGCTTACCAGCCCCACCATGGTCAAGTGGACCTGCCCGGGGGTGGGTGAGTGCCTCAGGCAGTTGTCAACATCTCCCCAGTGTGGGTGGACCAGTGCCATCACCCTGGAACCTCGGAAGTGTGGGCATCAACATGGACTGTGGAGCTGGGTGCTGGGGCTAAGCGCCAGTGATTCCCTTGGGGTGCAGCTCAGTAGTACAGCACTTGCGAAAGGTATGGGCCCTGGGTTCAGCCCCCAATACAGTGAAAAGGAACCCCAAGTACTCTTTTCAGCAGATTTGTGTCTACAGTATTCAAAGGAAGAACAGCTAACACTTCAGTGTGAAGGACTCACTTCACCTGCCCACGTACCTTGCAGTTACAAAGAGGTCAAAAGCACTCATTAAAAATACATGGTCGGGAGAAGGGAGCCATGGTGGTTCATATGATATGAGTGAGAGAATGAAAGAGACAAGATGGCAGATCCCTGGTGGACAACTGAAATCAAAAGTCTTGGGAGTCACAGCCGCCTGCCCCATGGGCGGCGGGCAGAGACCCTCGTCAGGGTAGCCCCAGGCTGGCTCAGTGGGCAGGCAACCCGCGCTATGGGGGGAGGCGACCTTGCAGCAGTCCCCGTGCCAATACAGCCCAGCATGGCCTCGAGGCCTTCTCTGCAACTGCCTCCTAGTTCACCCCAGCAGGTCTCCCCACCAGAACGGACACCACCTGGGTTGGGCTTTGCTCCAGAAGATGCCCCAACCCCAGCCACGCAGTGCAAAAAGCTGCTACCAGAGGGTACTGTGGACTGAGTGTTTGTGCCCCGCCCCAAAGTACACAGGGTGTGAACTGACCTCTGAGGTGATGCGTCAGGAGAGGGCATTTTGGGCAGCAGTGCTCCCTACTATAAGCTGTAATCTTGCTAACAAAGAAAGAAGCGTGGCCATATTACAGAGTGGAAACACAGGGTAACATTTCTGTGATGACTAAACACTCAGGGAGGAAAATCATACTTCAGTGTTGTTGTTGGGTGCCATCGAGTCGGTATCCGACTCATAGAGACCCTCTGTACAACAGGGGAAAACACTATTGTCAGTGCTTCTCTGCTGTTCATAGGGTTTTCAATGGCGGATTGATTTTTGGGAGGGGGTTTCCAGGTCCTTCTCCCAAGCCTACAGTTTCTGGTGTTCCCAGGCGGTCTCCCATCCAGGTACTAACCAGGCCCGACCCTGCTTAGCTTCTGAGATCTGACGGGATTGGATGCCACAGGGCTATGGCTGTAGGCCATACTTCAATATAACCTTATTAATTACTGTAGCAATTTCACCACTAAAATCATAATGTATATTGAGAAAATAATTATACTAGTAATTTAAACTATTCTTAGAAGGATAACCAAAATTGGCAATTGTTGTTAGGTGTAGTCAAGTCCTGTCCGACTCATAGTGACTTTCATAGGGTTTTCAATGGTTGACTATTTCAGGATTGCCACGGGAGGGGATTGCCACGTCCTTCTCCCATTTTTGCAGTTCTGGGAATCGAACTCAGGACCTCAGCCTGTGGAGCAGCACTCTACCAGCTGAGCTAAATCCCAACCCCAAACTGACAATATGACTTTTAAAACTTATTTGTCCCATCAATGCAAATCAACAAAATAATTGATCTGGCCCATTCCTGTGCCACCTGTGTTGTCCTCCCTATAGACATCCCAACACCCCCACCACAAAGCCTTCTTTGTTTGTAGAGAGTTGTTCTGGTCGTTATCATTTCATTAGCTTTTTATGCTTTCTGTTCAGCATTTTGGATACTAATTCACTTGTTCTAGAACCTGAAGAGAAGAGAGGGCTGAGAGTGAGGCTTCCCCTCTGTGTGCCAGGGCCTCCCTGGGAAGCCCCAGCCCCCGGCAACACACTCACAAACCCTCTTTAGTTTCTTCTCAGTTTTACCTAGCCTGGCAAACTTCTCACTGTTCTTCCAACCCAGCCTTTGACAGTCAGTAACATCTAAGAGGCGCCTTCACAGCAGCCTATACCCTCTCTTGTTGGTAAGATTGTGGGTTATACCTTATGAAGACAACTAAGAACAACGAATTGGATTCCACTTTGTAGGACCAGAATATTTAACTGGTTTCCTGGGAGAGGGATTAATTTCTCTCTTACCTTTGCTTTTATAGACAACACATTTTGCTTCACTTACAGTTCTATCTATAGGATAAATTTCTAAAGGCAAGATTTCTAAAGAACATATGTGCAATTTTGATAAATTGTGCCAGGAGTCTTCACTAAGGGTAATACCAATTTGCATTCCCAAAACCAAGTTCAAAGACGACTGCTTCTCTGGTCTCTTCAGCAGTGTGTTATCAAAATTTTAGATCCCTGCCTATCTTACGAATACGTGAATACGTAATGATAACCCAGTGCTGTTTTAATGTAAATATTTCTTATTAAGAATGACAGCCAAGTCCTTTGCATATTTCTGAGAGCCATTTGTGACTTTTTGGGTGAGACAGTTTATATTTTATGACTATTATTGCATTGAGTTATTGGCCTTTTCTTGATTTGTAGGAGCTCTTTCTATATTAAGGAAATTAGCTTTTTTTCTACTATCTGAATTACAAATAACTTTGCCAGCTTTTCATTTGTCTTTTGGCTAAGCAAAGAAGAAAAGTTACATAGCTAATTTTATTGGTCCACCTCCAGATGTTTGTATCATACTTTAAGATCTTTCTGAATCTAAGAATATTTTTTAATATCTTATGCTTTCTTCTAGTACTTTCATGGTTCAATCTTTTACACTTAATTTTTTCATCCATCTGGAATTTATTTTGGTGTAAAGTGTGAATTCTGTACCCATATTATTTTCTAGTTCTATATGTAATTTTCCTTATAATTGGCCCAGTCAGGCTTAGTAGGTTTTACTTATTATATTTAAGTTCTGAAACTCTAAGAGGCAGAGATCACAACTCTGGTTCCACACAGAGGACTGTGACCAAGAAGAACTGAGGACCATTCCAAAGCCAGAGAGCTAAGATCTGAACCATAAATCATGTACCACACTTGTTGTGCCATTGGATCTTTCTGCATATTACTTAACTTCCTCACTAGACTAGGCTTGTGTACTTAGGCAATGTTAAAGCACATGCAGAAAAATGGGAGATCAGGAGATGGAAGATAGATGGATAGTAGATGGGTAGAAAGATGATGGATGGGTGGATAGGCAAGATAGATAGATAGATAGATAGATAGATAGATAGATAGATAGATAGATAGATGATAGATAGATAGATAGATAGATAGATAGATAGATAGATAGATAGATAGATGATAAATGGATGGAGAAAACGGAACAGACAGGCGGATGATGTGTGGATGGAGGAAAGGGGTCTTGGAAGTAAATAGAGCAAATAGCTAAAGAAAGACTTATTTGTATCTGATATGTTGGCAAACGGAAGCACTCGGGAGTCAGGGATCCAATCCAGGTCAAGTTACTGAGTTCTTTGGGACCTCCATCCACAGCTCCCACACTCCAGCACCTCCCAGCATAGACAGCACTGGACCAGGCTCCACAGGACTAAGCCGGCCCCTGTTTGCCCTAAGGATACGTGGGGGTAGACCCACTGGGGCCACCTCCACAAAGGACACTTTCGGATGCTGGGTTGAAAATAAGGGTGCGCCAGGTGCGGTGGTGCACACCTGTAATCCCAGCTGCTCAGGAGGCAGAGACAGGAGGATCCCAAGTTCAAGACCAGAGACGGTCTGCGTAATTTAGTGAGACCCTGTCTCAAAAAGTAAAAAAATGGGTTGGAGGTGCAGCTCAGTGGTCCAGCACTTGCAAAGCATGCAGGTGCAAGGCCCTGGGTTCAACCCCCAGTACCGCGAAAAGAAAAGAAACGAAAAGAGAAAAGAGAAGAGAAGAGAAAAGAAAAGGAAAGGAAAGGAAAAAAAGAAAAGAAAAGAAGGGTGCGAGGCCACCCTCTGGGCTTGCTGAACCAGCACTCGTGAGAGGCCGGGCCTCCACTCGTAGCTTGTTCTCATATGATCTGGAGATGTGAGACCCTCCGACTACGGAATACAAAATAAATCTGAAATACTCCCTCGTCACGAGAACTTTCAAACTTAATTTCTCCCTTTATAAAAACAAATGAGTAGAGCAACTCCTTTCTAAAACTCTTCCTACATCTCCCATGGCAGATAACTACCACCATTAAAATATTGTGATGAAATTATGTAGCAGTTCCTGTTTAAGTTAATTTTCTTAAATTATCCTCCCTGAAGAAGTCAGATTCTAACGATAAATCACGTCAGCTCCCAGAGCGCTTAATCGAATGGCAACTTGAACACCAGCAGTCAACAAATTCACAGATGATTTTTAGTTTAAATGCCAGCATTTCGGTTGGTACAATTCTATATTTTCTTCCTGGGAAATTGGAAGTAAATTCTTCCTAGCTCCTCAGATGGTATTAAAAACGCCCCTCACCCGTCTTTCTGGAGGCCACGCATTTCAAAGCACATTTGGGGAACTATGACGTTGAACTTCTGCCCTCTCTGTCTTGACCTGGGCTGCTGCCTGGGTCCCAGACACCCAGGTGTGCCCAGCAAGTGTCCCTGCAGCAGCAGTCCAGTGTCTGCCCTGCACTCTGCCCTCTCCATGGTGCCCTTCCAAGTCCAGGTTCAAGGCCATCACCTGCCTCCGGCACACCCCTCAAAGGGCCCTGCCTTCAAGACCAGACCCCAGGCTTTAACACCAGGTAGAGTTGTCTACATCAGGGCCAAGATTTAATTTCTTCCAGTTTCTGTTTTCCTATCCAAAAAGTTAAACAGATTTGTCTTAACCATTTTGTTATAAATATTAGGTGGTATGCAAGCGTTTGTGGCAATTTTTTTTTTTTCAGTACTGGGAGTTGAACCCAGGGCCTCGCGCCTGCATGCTCTGCAAGTGCTGGACCACTGAGCTGCACCCCAGCCCATTTTTTTACTTTTTGAGACAGGGTCTCGCTAAGTTATACAGACTGCCTCTGGTCTGGAACTTGCGATCTTCCTGCCTCCTCCTCCTGAGCCCCTGGGATCACAGGCGTGCGCCACCGCACCTGGCGCAGCATTTGTGGCAATTCTTGTCACACAAAAGCTCTGCACAGACAGCACTGCAGGCGGTCAGTGCTACAGGCCCCATGCTTTCCAGGACATGGCCATTTCCCTTTGAGTCTCTTCACTCTCGAGTGTGACAGCCGCTGGCGTGGCCCCTGGCCCCCGGTCAGCCCACCCACATGCTGCCACAGTGTCCTCAGCAGTTCTGACCAGTTCTTCCCTGTTAAAACTCTTGACCTCATATTCCAGCCTGCGCAAAAAGCCCTAAGTACAGCTCCATCAACAAGCTGCCTCTCCGCTCCGAGGCCTGAGTGGTCCTCGCGCCCAGTGTCACTGGGAACCTGGTACCAGCAGATGGTCATCGTGCTGTCTGAGGTTCACCGCCAAGCTGAGAGCTCTGTGAGGACAAGGACCCATCTCCTCATGGCCACCGTCCTGTGTTTGACCTTCGGCGTGAACTTCCGCACCCAGCCCACCACCACGCCTAGGCTACCCATCTTCAACTTAGCTGCTCTGGGTGAAGTTTAAGGTTTCCCTCGTCTGTGGCAGAGAGCTGTTTACAAAACTGTTCTCCATAATTCACGAGAGATTATCGCTACCTGTCACTTAGCTCTTTCTTCTCTGGAGAGAGTCATCCCTGTCACCCCTAACTGATGAACCCCCAAATATGTTACAGTGACTATATCTCCCTTCACCCTGTTTGGCTCTCAGGAGGGCTGATTGCTGATGACAGGTACGATCTCTCATAAGCAGAGGGACAACCTAAGGCAGGCCCAGTCGTGGAGAGGCCGTCAGGAGAGGCAGGGCTGCCTGGAAAGGCCAAGATGCCCACCTGTTCACTGTGTCCTTTGTTAAACATGACAAAGGCTTGCTGGTGCATGCAGTAAAACGAGTTTCTGAAAACATTAACTGATGTCCTGGTTCCTGGAAGGCCACTTATCCATTATCTCTTGGGATTTAGAAGCAATGTCTGGAGAGTCCTCCCTGCCCTAATCTTACCTCCTATTATTAAGAGGAAGAGATTAGAGAAACAATGACCGGGTTTAAAAAGTTCATACTTTTCTATTCTGTAATTTATTACTAAGAAATAAAGTTTAGCTATAAGGAGGCTAGGAGAGAGCCTTAACAGCTCTCGGCCGAAGCTCACAAACATTCTTGGCTGTCCATCTCTTGAATTTGTCTCGGAACATTTTGGCTACAATCCCAATTGTTTTAGTTCTGCTGATCAGCCTCGTCCACAACCCCAGTCTTCATCTTCCAGGTGTGGGTCTCACCCAATCACCTGGTAGGTCACAGGAAAGGTCCCAAGACTGAACAGATGACAGCTGGACGGCCAGTGACCCTCAGCGATGCCTTTGGCCCCTGCCATCATGGCCTTCTCGGAGGCGGCAGGGCGACACCTGCCTCTAGGTGAGCTCCTCAGGATGCCCCGCTCAGCCTGTCTGAGCCGGGTCGGCAGGATCCCTTGGCTCACAGCAGCACCGAGAGGTTGAACATAGCCTGTGCCACAGAAATCCCCACAGAAGAGTCCAGTCCTGTGGTGTCCACAGCCCACACATCGCCAGGGCTTGACGGGGATGGTCAATGCGTCTCTGCTCCCTGCCACTTCCCCCCACAGCTTGCAACAGGCAACCCTCATCCAGAAAGTGACCAGGGACCCTGCCAGCTGAGGCCTCCCACCACGCAGACTTCTGGAACTCCAGATGTGAGCCTAACAAACAAGGTAAAGCAGCAATGTCTGCGAAAAGTCAGAAGATCGGACAGGTGCAATGGCACATGCCTGTCATCCCAGCCACTCAGGAGGCAGAGGCAGGAGGATGGCAGGTTTGAAGCCAGAGGCAGTGTGAACAACTTAGGGGTATCCTGTCACAAGCTAAAAAATGGAAAGGCACTGGAGGTTCAGCCCAGTGGTGGAATGCTTACAAAGTGTGTATGAGGCCCTGGGTTCAGCTCCCCAGTACTGCAAAAGAAAAAGAAAGAAAAAAAGAAAGAGGAAGGAAGGAAGGAAAGAAGAAAGGAAGGAAGGAAGGAAGTCAAAAGGTTTTGATTAGGCACTTTAGAGAGATTTGCATTGGGAAAATGGATAAACATCAATCTTCTATTTAATTCAGTCCTAAAAAAATACGGCTTTTGTTTGGTTCTGAACTCACTGAAACTCTTCCAGAGGGCCTGTTCTCTGCCACTCCCTATCCTGACGCTTTCTTAAGTCAGCGGGTGATCTTTCCCTTTTCTTGGCCTTCCCTCCTTAAATTTGCATAAAATGTTTCCCTGGTTAAATGAGGCCCTTTGCGTTCCATATCGCCCCACTCGGCGAGCTTCCGCATGTTGTATTTACACGCACAGTGGTGAGCTGGAACGCTGTGTTGGCCAACACCTCGTGAGAGTTTTGTTTTTGACGAAAATTAGATTTTTGTGTTGCTGCTCCTTTGGATTCTGTCACCAGGGAGCTGATTTTGATTCGAGAACTTGCGTTTGGGGGAAACTGGCTTCCAAAGTCTGAGGAGAATGGAAAGGATGGAATGGGGAGCAGGCAGAAGACGGCCCAGGACGCCGCGTGGAAAACCGCAAGTGAGAAAGAAGAGAGGAAAAGGAAACAAAAAACATAACACAGAGACGTCGCTACATTGTGTCCCAGAACCCACGTGCTGTGCGTGAAGAGGTGTCTAGGAGGAGAAGGAACGTTACACGGAGCCTGTCCGCAGGACACCCACGGAAACCACGTTCTTCTCGGGAACCCGGTGTGTACTCATGAGCGAGCTGGCCTTCAGCCACCCACCACGTCTGCGGCTCCTTCTGACCATCGCACTCCACATTCTTATCACCAAATTCTGACCCACGCTCAGCACCTGTGCAGACCCCTGAATTGTCAACCGGAGGCGGAAGCTGTATTAGAGGCCCTGACGCTGTCACCATCCCAAAGCCATTTGTATTTTGTGGCCTCTGTGTCCACAAAGCCATCAAGATGCTCAGATAAATGTCACCTCGGGCTCAACTGTGGTCCTACCTCTCAGCACTGTAGGGACCCGGTGTGGAGAAGGCAGGCCACACTCACAGTCCCCTCCCCAAGTTGTTGTTGTTGTTCTTGGGTGCTGTTGAGTCGTGCCCGACTCATAGCAACCCTCATAGGGTTTTCAATGGTTGACTGTTTCGGGATTGCCTTGGGAGTGGGTCGCCATGTCCTTCTCCCATTTTTGTGGTGCTGGGAATCGAACTCGGGACCTCAGAGACTACAGCGCAGCACTCTACCAACTGAGCTAAATCCCAGCCCTCCCCCAGAGTGGAGACCCCACCAAAAGCAGCTAATTCCAACACTCTTTTGTACAGAGACCCACCACACAGCTGGTAGACCCCAGACTCCTATGCCCACCCTAACTTCTGATTCCACAGATCTAGTGAGGGCCCGACAGGTGCAGTTAAGCAGGCCCTGTCGGTGCTCTGCATGTGGTGGGGCAGGGAGGCCCTTTGTAAAACCCCACACTAGACTCAGCTCCATGAGGACTGCCTTTATTTTTCCGGCTCCTCCATCCCCAGGACTGAGCTCTGTGCCTTCAGCACCCGAAGCGTAGCATGCATGCTTTAAAAGATGGGATGGCAGGGACATAAGCGCGAGAGGGTGTGTTAAGGAAGGGCCGCGGCATGCCTAAGAGGCCCCTGCTCCATCCCACGAGGGGTAGTAAGCCCCACAGAAAGAGTAACAGCCATTCTAAGGCTCTCTTCTCTGGAGAAAAGGCTCCAGTAAGTAAAAACCACGCCCACAGTTCAGGAGGAAGGAGCGGCGGACCTCGGTCTGTCACACCCACACCAGGCATATGGCAGCCCGCAAGGATCAATGATCTGCACCCCGCGTGTTATCTTAGCCTCCACATGTGGATACTGCCAGTCAAGCTCACCAGGGAGCCTGGGACACAGTGGGCACAGACCACGTTTTGAGGCATTGGTCTAAGGCTTCCTTTCGATTCCTCTCCTAAGACCACACATGTGCAGAATTCAATTCAGATGGAAGCACAAATTGTGAGTACTGCCTGGGAGTTGCAAAGTGAGTTCGGGGTGGGGAGTTCAGCGGGACCAAGCAAGTTAACGGGAGCATCCCGCGGCAGCTCACGTCACTGGTGCTGTAGCCTCCTGGAAGAAAGGCCAGCTGGGCCAAGCTAGCAGCCGCGGACTCACGGAGCCTGGGCAAGTTCCAACCACTTCCACTGAAGTTTCTTCCTGCAGGCTGGTAAACAGCAGCCTGTCTCTTTAACTGATTTTATTTCTTTTCTTTTCTTTTTTTATCTTTTTTTTTTAGTTTAAAGATTACATTTAATATCTATTTCTCAGCAGTGTACAAACTGACATCATCTACTCATAAAAGCGGAATGCTTTGCTTTTTTAAGCTTCAAGCTGAATAACAAATTGCCACAGATGACAGCAGAAAAGAATAACAGAACGGAATCAAAAGGAAACTCATTGTCAACAGAAGCCCCCTGCTGAGGAATTTCAATTTCATATATCTAATTATCCCTGTCAGTCGGAAGAACTGACAAAAAGCATTCTTTGTTCTCCCGCTCTGCCTCCCGCTTCTCACTCTCAATTAATTCCGGCATACAAATATGACTAATTGTCTTTGCAGTGCTCAAGAGCTCTGTACATAAATGTTCACGAACTGAAAATGATTTGGAGGGTATTCATGCACCGATTTATGATATCCGAACACAATAGACATGCATAATTCAGGTGACCATGTTAGCAACCTCGCAAGCCCGCACTGCAGAGATTAGGCAAGACTCTCTTTCACACCCTTTTTCATATCTGCTTTGTGACAGTAACCCACTTTGCACCTATTAAAAGAGGAAGCATTATATGTCTGCTGTGGCTCATTGAAATTACCACAAGCAAGATCATCAGCATTTAAATAACATATGGGCAGTGAGGATATGGGGAGGGGTGCCGAAAGATAGTAGGGGCTTTCCAACAGCACACCCAGATCTCCCTGGAAGGTTAAAGTTTGAGTTTCTGATTTCTGTTTGTTGGTGGTGGTGTTTGGAAGATTTGCTTTAGTTTTTCTGTGTGTTTGCTTTGGCTTTCTTTTTCTTTCTTTCTTTTTTCTTTCTTTCTTTATTTTTTTTTTGTTGTTGTTTTGTTTTATTTCTTGGGGTGTTTTTTCTGTTTGTTTGTCCCTCAGGCTTGATCAATGCTGTCAAAATGCATTTCAATTAATGGAGCTAATGATTTCATTGTCTTAGTAAAAATAGGTAAACGCTTGTCTCAATTATTTTAACTTTAGCAACTTATCTTCACACTTTTTTAGCAACAACACAGTGTAAATGCGATTCAAAGCCTAATAAAGACAAAATAATATTTAAGAGGACAAACATTTGCTCTATATTTTAACAAAATCATGTTTGTGATTATAATTTAAAGTCAACTATAATTCAGAAAATGGAAGTTAGAGTTCTACCCAAATTATGGCATTAAATAGTCTGTAAAAAAATCTGTAATATTACCACATTTATTTAACCATTAACAGATACGTTTACTTGAATGCTTGATCTAAACAGACATTTTATTACCATCTGTGGTTTTTTGTTGCAAAATTTTTTAAAATAAAGCCTGCTTTGGGCATAGTTCAGTAGCCTTTTAGAGTGTGGAGAATGAAAGCTATTCACTAACAAGTAGACATTTTTTGGAGTCTAATCATATTGTCAAGGTTACTAGTAAAAGACCAATATGACATTCTAAAGAGCTTAGTATAAATTACCAAAAAAAAAAAAAAGAAAGAAAGAAATGCTTTGGAACAGTGAAAGAGATTTTTCTTGTAAATTGATTCTCCTGAGTCTTCTTAGTGTGGGAACTTTAAAAACATGTTTCTGGGATTATTTTTATAGGAAAAGCAGCATTTCAAGATGCATAATCCCTGCTTAGACATAGCCCAGCAGCTGCTTCTCACCTGTTGGAGGGCGCTCAGGGCCACCAGGTGGATGTGGCTGCCTCCTGGACTCCCCCTCAGCTCCTGCCCAGGCTCCAACCCCCACCTTCGCTCTGTGATTCCTACATCTCGCCTGCTACGGGTGCCTGTCGCAGGGTTCGCAGAAGGGCTCGTGCACTGACTTGGGGGTGCATAGTTCCACACCCAGGAAATGAAGGCTGACATCAATTTAAAAAGATAAAACAAGAACCCCAGGTTAGCCTGGCATGGTGGCGCATGTCTGTAATCTCAGCTCTCCCGAGGCTGAGGGAGGAAAATCATGAGTTTGAGCCCAGCCTGGCCACATAGCAGGACCCTGTCTCAAACAAACCACAGAAGCAACAAAATCCATATAGATATTCATGCAGTTTGGCACCACACAATTTGGTTTCTCACTGAGAGTTGGTTTCAGACCCTGAGACCCAGGGCCAGACCCAGAATAGACCTCAAATGAAGATGGGAATATTCTCTGCCTTTGCAAAGTAACCAGGACCACCACAAATGCCATGATCAAGTCAACACATCTTCTATATAATAATCAGTATTCATGGACTGCAAGAAAACTTTCTGATATTTCACGTTATAACCTACTAGACTTGAGCTATAAAACAATAGAGCAAATTAAAGTTCAAAAAAAATAGGTTTGTTCTCAAAAGATATTGAGTTCCCGACAGAGTGGGGGATTTGTGAGAGAGTAAACATCCAACAAGAAAGCCTCAAGAGGAGAGGCCGTGTGGTGGCAGCCTCCTACAGCGGGAAGCCTCCCGACGGCCGAGCTTGTGTTCCATCCTGCCCTCAGCACGTCACCATCTCTGGTCCCACAAACGCGGCATGCTGACATGCAACATCCTGCCCAGCAGCCTTGTGACCCAGAGGCCCCAGGAGCCGAGGGACTCAGGGCTTTGGATGGGCCACTATCCAGAAACCAAAGCTCCGGCAAAGTTAGACTGCAGTTGGACAGAGGCAAATACTACAGAGACTACCACAGACTTTGTCACTCTCTTTCATAAAGTGCCATCACATAGCTGCTTCCACCTTACCAAAAATGTGATGATGCCCCTGGAAGAATCTTGCCAAAAATGATTAAACTTGCTTCTAGCAATTTTATCTGCATGTAAACTGTAATTACTGGAAATTTTATTTTTTCCTTGGAAGAAGGATAGGGCTTGGTGAAAACAAGAACGTGTGAGTGATGGACTCCGTGAGGAAAATTTCAGGGACTTTCAGAACCAGGACAGGAATGCAAGGAGGGCTCAATCCTTGGGTTCCACTACTTCCTTCCCAGCTCAGAGGCGAGACTTCTCCCAAGGGTTCTCACTCAGGTGCTGACCAAACCAAGTCCTAGAGTCTTGACTCTGGGTCAGTAAAACTCTACAGACCTTTTCTACCTTCTGTTAAGCCCATGGGAATTTAAAATCAAACTGCACTATGTTCGAAGCTAGTCAAATCCCCACAGGTTTTGCACTGCAAACCTGGTTCATCACTTTCTCTGCCAAGATTTAAAAAATTTAAGGTTGCAATAGAACAATCGATTGCTGGGCCCCTCAGAACTTGCTGTCCTGAGATGTTAGAAGCACGAGGTTTATTGCCCAGACCCTAGCAAGCACACGCTAGGGGTTGGACACAAGGAAATGACCAGGAGTTTTAGTGAGACTTGTTCTATCAGGGGGTTCCATTTGGGGCATAGGAAGACCCAGATATGTCTCTCGATCCTGCAGAAGCCTGGAGGCCTTGAGAGTGCCACGACCAAGAAGCCACTCCCATTTCTGTCCCTGGGAGAAAATCATGAGTTTGAGCCCAGCCTGGCCACATAGCAGGACCCTGTCTCAAACAAACAACAGCAGCAACAGAATCCATATAGATATCCATGCAGTTTGGCACCACACAATTTGGATTCTCACTGAGATTTGGTTTCAGGGCTTGAGACCTAGGGTCAGACCCAGAATAGACCTCAAATGAAGATGAGAATATTCTCTGCCTTTGCAAAGTAGCCAGTACCACCAAAAAATGCCATGATCAAGTCAACACATCTTCTGTATAATGACAGGTATTCATGGACTGCCAGAAAACTGTGATATTTCACATTATAAACTACTAGACCCTACGCCGTAAAACAATAGAACCTGGAAGAAGCCAGGCCATGTAATAGAGGCCCAGCGGGGCAGTTGGGTGGAAGAGAACCATAGCCACCCATGGTAAGACCTCCTTGTACACTAGAGGCCACTGGAGGGAAAGGTTTATGAATAGGGTTGGAAGAAATGGAGACATGGCAGAAAATGAGCTTCCAAAAGCATTCAAGTATTTTAACTACAAAAAAATTAATATTTGCTTTTGTTACTATTTTAAAATTTTTTTTGAGATAATTGTATAATCACACGCAATTGTAAAATACTGTACAGAGAGATTCTGAGTGCCTCTCCCTAGTCCTGCCCAGTAACATTTTGTTGTTGTTGTTGTTGTTAGGTGCCGTCAAGTCGGTATCCAACTCATGGCAACCCTACATACAACAGGCGAGACACTATGATCAGTGCTTCTCTGCTGTTCATAGGGTTTTCAATGGTGGATTGTTTGGGGGGAATGGGTTGCCAGGTCCATCTCCCAAGCCTACAGTACCTGGTGTCCCCAGACCAGCCCTGCTTAGCTTCTGAGATCTAACGGGATCGGATGCCACAGGGCTACGGCTGCAGGCAATAACATCTTAGTGTAAGGAAGTTACCAGGAAGTGAGCGTGGACACAATCCGTGGACCCGCCTAGGACTCCGAGTCTCAGCATCTGCTGGAGCACACTGGAAGGCCACCAGCACAAGTGGGGACAGCCCAGCTCCCTCCCAAGAATCTTGGCCACCACCCACCCCTGCTCCCAGCCCCTGGCCAGCACCCACCAGTCCCCTGTCCCCTTCATTTGTGGGCAAACTCCTACAGGTATGGCCTGTGGGGTTGGCTCTTTCCACTCAGGACCAGTCCTTTGCGATCCTTCTGAGATGCTGCGTGGACTATCAGCTGCTGATTCTCGTTGCCAAGTGGCACCCGTGGTCCCGGTGGACGGCGGCTTACCCAACCACTCCCCTGCTGAGGAGCGTTCGGGCTGTCTCCAGTGTTTGCTCTGACAGACAGAGCTGCAATGAGTATGCTGTGCAGGGATTTACACAGACACAAATGCTCCTTTCTATGGCGCAAACGCCCAAGGATGCAACTTCTCAGCCATATGATAATCACATGTTCGGTTTTTCAAGAAACTTACGTTGTGTTACTTCTTTTTCTTTTTCTCTTTTCATTTGTGTCAAGAGAATTTGTTACTCTTTGTTTTGTTTGGTTTGGTTTGGTTTTTTGTTTTGTTTTATTTTTTTTTTTCAGTGCTGGGGGTTGAACCCAGGGCCTCGCGTCTTATTGCTCTGCAAGTGCTGGACCACTGAGCTGCGCCCCTAGCCCATTTTTTTTACTTTTTGAGACAGGGTCTCACTAAATTACATACTGCCTCTGGTCTTGAACTTGCGATCCTCCTGCCTCCACCTCCTGAGCCGCTGGGATTACAGGGGTGCGCCACCACGCCTGGCTGTTACTCTTTGTTAAAGCATCTTATGATGCTTTAAAATGCCTGTCTGAAAGTCAGGTGCAGTGACACACGCGTGTAATCCTAGCCACTTGGGAGGCAGAGGCAGAAGGATTGTGAGTCTGAGACCAGAGGCAGTCTGTGCAACTTGGTGATACTTAACTCAAGATAAAATAAAATGAAATATGGGCTAGAGGTGCAGCCCAGTGGCGGAGGACTTGTGAAGTAGGTGGGGGGCTCTGAGCTCAGCCCCAAGTGCTACAGAAACTAAACTAAATTAAGTTACACTCCCGCCTGGTGATTTCAACAAATCGGATCCATCTTAGGGCTGGTGTCTGGTCACCTTCTGCTCACACTGCAACTCTCCTGGTTCTCGGCCTGGCAAGCGGTTTCCGGTTGTGCCCTGGATCTCTGGGAAGTTTCATCAACACACTGAATCCTCCTGGATCTTCTGTTTGCAGCAGGCAGGCCCGGGAGAGATGAGGGGCGAGGCCAGGGGCCTTGTGCGATGCGTTTCCTGCGAGGCCCTAAAGACCCCACCCAGCCTTGCTGGGGGTGAGCGCAGGAAACTCAGCCCCCTTGGCCTCACTGACCCCACCCAGCCGAAGAGGGCCAGGGACTCCCACCACTCTTTTAGGTCCAGATGGGGACAGTCCAGCTTCCTGGCAGCCGTGGCCGAGAGGAGGGTGATGGTGTCAGGGGTGGGAATGGGGGCTGCACCTCCCCCCAGATCCTCTGGACAGCCTGCAGCAGGGGGCAGAATCACCCGATCCACTCACCAGGCACTGGGGTTCCACCAGAAGACTTGGAAGCCTGCAGTCCACTGCAGGGAAGGGGCAGGGGCGGACAAGGGCCCCCCTCTCCACAAGAGCCTGTGGAGACCACAGGCAGGGCAGAGGGCTTCACTGCAGAGGCCCCTGGCTGGACGGCACTTCCTGCAGCCCCTCAGCTCAGGGAAGCTGGCTTTCTTGGAGATCCGGCCAGCTGGCATTGTGCTGAGGGGAGGCCGCTGCAGGGCCCTCCCCACCCTCAGGTGCAGGGCAGGAAAGGGGGGGCCCAGGAGCTCACTGCCATCACTCCCCAAGCCACAAAGCCCCTGGCCACAGCATCCCTCCTCCCAGAGTCTTGTGCTTATTTGTTCTACTGTAGCCAGGACACTTGACTCGTAAGAGGGAGACAACCAGAACATTCCCTCCTCATTTTTAACCCACTAAAAGGAAAGTGGGGGCTGGGACTTAGCTCAGTTGGTAGAGTGCTGCACTGCAGTCTCTGAGGTCCCGAGTTCAATTCCCAGCACCACAAAAAAAAAAAAAAAAAAAAAAAAAA
>VMDO01025079.1:0-28752 GCA_007922755.1 Pedetes capensis | reverse complement strand
TTCCTCTTCATATGCAACCTCTTGGAATGGTTGGTCATCTACCAATTCTTTCTTGTATAATGACTCTGTGTATTCTTCCCATCTTCTTTTGATGTTTCCTGCATCATTTAATATTTTCCCTGTAGAATCTTTCACTACTGCCACTTGAGGCTTGAATTTTTTCTTCACTTCCTTAAGCTTGAGAAACACAGAGCGTGTTTTTCCCTTTTGGTTTTCTGCCTCCAGCTCCTTGCATATGTCATTATAATATTTGTTTTTGTCTTCTCGAGCTGCCTTCTGAAATCTTCTGTTTAGTTCCTTAACTTCCTCATGTCTTCCTTTTGCTTTAGCTGCTCAATGTTCAAGGGCAAGGTCCAGTGTGTCTTTTGGCATGTAATTTGGTCTTTTCTTTTTTTCTTGTCTTTTTAAGAACTTTTTGCTTTCTTCTTGAATGATATCTTTTATGTCATGCCACAACTCTTCAGGTGTCCTATCATTTGTGTCTAATGCATTAAACCTATTTTTGAGGTGGTCTCTGAACTCAGGTGGCAAATACTCAAGGTCATACCGTGGCTATCGTATATTTGCTCTAATTTTCTTCAGCTTCAGTTTGAACTTGCATATGAGAAGTTGATGGTCTGATCCACAGTCAGCATCTGGTCTTGTTTTGACATTTTGTATAGAGCTTTTCCATCGTCTCTTTCCACATATGTAGTCAATTTGATTCCTGTATGTCCCGTCTGGTGAAGTCCATGTGTATAGTCTTCGTTTGTGATGTTGAAAAAATGTATTTGTAATGAAAAGGTCATTGGTCTGACAAAATTCTATCATGAGATCTCCAGCTTCATTTCTGTCACCAAGACCATATTTTCCAACTACTGAGCCTTCTTCTTTGTTTCCAACCTTTGCATTCCAGTCCCCAGTGATTATCAGTATGTATTGATTGCATGTTTCATCTATTACAGATTGCAGAAGCTGATGGAAGTCTTCCCTTTCTTCATTCGTGGCCTTAGTGGTGGGTGCATAAATTTGAATAATAGTCATATTAACTGGCCTTCCTTGTAGGCATATGGATATTATTCTATCACTGACAACATTGTATTTCAGGACAGATCTTGAAATGTCTTTTTTGATGATGAATGCAACCCCATTTCTCTTGAAGTTATCATTCCCAGCATAGTAGACCATAAGATTGTCTGACTCAAAATGGCCTATGCTTGTCCATTTTAGCTCACTGATGCCTAGAATGTCAATGTTTATGTGATCCATTTCTCTTTTAACAATTTCTAATTTTCCTAGATTCATACTACGTACATTCCATGTTCCAATTATTGATGGATGTTTACAGTTGTTTCTCCTCATTTTGAGTGGTGCCACATCAGCAAGTTGAGCACCCTGGGGATTAACTCCATTTCCGTCATCACGGTAGACTCTACTTGGAGGAGGCAACTCTTCCCCAGTAGTCTTTTGAGTGCCTTCCAACCTGGGGGTCTCATTTTCCGGCACTATATCTGGCAGAGTTTCTTTGCTATCCATAGGGTCCTCAATGGCTAGTTGTTTTGGGAGTGGTTTGCCAGGTCCTACTCCCTAGTCTGTCTTAGTCTGGAAGCTCAGCCTAAAACCTGTCCACCATGGGTAAACTTGCTCATGTCCGAAGTTACAGTGGCAGAGCTGTCAGCCTCATCGCAACACACAAGCCCCCACAGTGTGGCAAACTGACAGACATGTGAGGGCACTAGTCATTAGGGAAACACAAATTGAAACCACAATGAGGAGCCAGGCACAGTGGTGCTTGTGTGTAATTCAAGCACTCAGGAGGCTGAGGCAGGAACATCATGAGTTGGAGGCCAGAGGCAGCTTGTGCAACTGAATAATTCCCTCTCTCAAAATTTAAAACAGTAAAACTTAAATGACTGAGAGTGCATCTCAGTAGTATTTTCCTCGCGAGTGCATGGCCCTGGGTTCAACTCACAGTATTGCAAAACAAACAAATAACCCATAGCAAGATATCACCTCATACTACTGAGAATTGTCGGTATCAAAAACACTAAAGGGAAAGCACTGTTAGAGTTTTATAGATGTTCTTTATCAAATCACAAATCTGCCCCCTATTCTTAGTTTTCTGAAAGATTTTTTAAATCTGGAATGTGTGTTGGAATTTTGAAATGCCTTTTGTATATCTATTGAATGATCACGTGCCTTCCTTTTCTTAGAAAATTGATTTGATAGAGTACATTAGTTGATTTTCAAATGTTGAAATAATCTTGTTGTTGTTGTTAGGTGCCGTCCTATAATAGATTCCACTTGGTCATATTGTATAATTCTTCTTATGCACTGTTGGGTGCAATTTACTAATATTTTTGTTGAATTATATGCATTTATTTTCATTAGCTCTATTGGTCTATAGTATTCCTTTTTATGAAGTATTTTTCTAATTTGGGTATTAGGGTAATTCTGGTCTCATAGTATAAGTTAGGAAGAACTTCCTCTGCTACTAGTTTCTGGAAGACATTAGAGACAATTTGTATAATTTCTTCCCTAAATGTTAGGTAGAATTTATTGATGAATCTTTCTGGAACTGGTGGTTTCTATTTTTGTGATTAATAATTAATAACTCAATTACATTAAGAAAGCATTTCTTTTTTGAGGTATTTGTGGGTTAGATCCAGGGCCTCTAGTGCTTTACCACAGGCTTACAGGCACAGCCCTTCCTCCTCCTCCTCCTCTTCCACTTCCTCCTCCTCCCCCTCCCCCTCCCCTACCTTTCCCCTCTCCTCCTTCTCCTCCTCCTTCTTCTTCTTCCTCTTCTTCGAGTCAAGGTCTTGCTATGTTATGCAGGCTGTCTCTGGCCTCAAACCATGAACCTCCTACATCTGCCTCCCAAATTGTTGAGATTACAGGCTTGTACCACTGCACCAAGAAGAAGAAATTCTCATTCATAATATTTATTTCATCTTGTGTGAGGATTGGAGATTTAGCTTTTTCTTTTTCTTTATTTTTCTTACTTACTTTTTTTTTTTTTTTACTTTTTGCTAAAATTTTGGTTAAGACATGCTAGACATATACATCACTGTGGATTATTGTTGTATTTCATCAGAAGCATACAGCATGCAGTCATCAAATTCAGACTTCCTTTATCAATATTCTACTTCCTACACTGCCTGACCTCTAATAATCAGTGTTCTACATTCAAGCTGACTGGGTTTTTTAGCTTTCATAGCTTTCATACAGGAGAAAGAACATACAGTACTTGTCTTTTTGTGTCTGTCTTATGTCACATAACATAATAATCTCCACTTCCATCCAATTTGCTGCCATTGGCAGGATTCCATTCTTCATTACAGAAGAATAGTATTGCATTGTATATATAAACCACATTTTCTTTATCCATTCATCCATTGATGGGCACTTCAGCTGTTTCCATATCTTAGCCTTTGTGAATAGTGCCCCCATAAAATTGAATATGCAGATATCTCTTGGGTATACTGATTTTATTTTCTTTGGATATAGATCTAGAAATGGGACCCCTGGATCATGTGGTAGATCTAGTGCTTATTTTTTGACCCCATCCCCAATATTGTTCTCTGTAATGAAGAACAGTTATTTCTGGTTTTACAGAAGTAAGGAGTACTTCTCACTTGAAGGATGGAATTTTTCCTCACCATCAGTGTTTGAGAATTCCTTTTTATCCACATCCTTGACAATGAATACCATTTCTTAGGTTTATTTCCCAAAAGCCATTCAAACTTGAGTTGGATTGTATCTCATTGTAGCTTTGATTTGAATTTCCTTAATAACTAATAACTCAAAGCATTTATACATATACATGTTGGCCATTTCTGTTTCTTTTTATGACAAGTGTATTCAGATAATTTTCATATGTTTCAACTGTATTCTTTGTTTTCCATGTTAACTTTCTTGAGTTCCTTAAATACTCTAGATTTTAAACCTTCATCAGATGAATATTTGGCAAATATTTCCTCCTATTCTATAAGATTTTTCTTCTCATTGTGGATTGTTTACTTGCTGTGAAGAAATATTTTAGTTTGGTATAATTCCAATTGTCTAATTCTTTTATTTCCTCTGATTTTGAGGTCATATCCAAGAGATTATTACCTACTCCAATGTCTTGAGTTGATTCCCTTACGTCTTTTTCTACTAGTTTCAGGATCTCATGTCTTACATTTATGCTCTTCATTTATGTTAACTTTTTGTATGGGTTGGAAGAGGTCAAGTTTCAATCTCATGCATGTGAATAACCTGGGTTTGCAGCACCATTTATTGAAGATGCTGTCCTTTCCCCAATGTGTGGTTTAGGGACCATTACTGAGAATCATTTAGCTGTGGATGTGTAGCTTTATTCAAGGAATTTCTATTCTGTCCCATTGGTCAAACCGTCTGTTTAAATGCCAGAAATTTCCTGATTTGGCTACTACAGCTGTGTAGTATGTGTCAAAATCAGGTATTGTGATGTCTCTAGCTTTTCTCTTCTTGTTCAAGATAGCTTTGCCTATTCTGAGTGCGTTTCCGTATTAAATTTAGAATTCTTTTATATATTTATGTAAGGAATTACATCAGCATTTTCCTAGGGTGGGAATGCTATAGAGCACTAATTCTGTAAAATGCTTTATGTACTGTGAGAAATAACAATATTAATTCTTCCAAAACATGTAGTCCTTGTTTTTTGTGTGTCTTCAGTTTCCTCATCAATGTTGTGTGATTTCTGTTATACAGGTCTTTCATTTCCGGGGTGAGTTTGTTGCTAGGTATTTAATTTCTTTTGCAGTTATTGTAAATGGGGTTGCTTTCATGATTTCTTTCTCAGAAATCTCTGAGACAGCCACTCTGCACTCTTCTGAGGCCATGAGTTCGATTCACAGCACCACAAAAGCAGGAGAAATGTCTCAGATCCTGAAGCTAGGCATTCCAAGAGACTGGAAGAAAAGCAAAAGTCTGATGGGAAATTAGCTACGAAATAAAGCATAGAAGACAAACTGGCAGGACATAGGCATGCAGTCAAGAAAACTAACCAAAGTTGCTTCAATTCTTGAGTTTCTGTTTTGGCACCAGAAATGTAGCTTGGATTGGAGTGAACAGGTAGCAGGCCCCTGAACTTGCTTCCCAGGAATAAATTTCATGGGACGTGAAGTCAGGCGGTGAAGAAATTTATTAAAAAGAGACAGGAAGAGCCAGGTGCGGTGGTGCCCGCCTGTAATCCCAGCAACTGGGGAGTCAGAGGCAGGAAGATTGCAAGTTCTAGACCATAGGCATAGTCTACGAGACCATAGCCTTGTAATTTAGCTAGATCCTATCTCAAAAACTAAGAAAAAAATGGGGTTGGGTGTGCAGCTCAGTGGCACAGCACTTGCAAAGCATGTAAGCATGAGGCCCTGTGTTCAACTCCAAGTACCACAATCAATCAATCAATCAATCAATCAATCAATAAGAGAGAGGAAGAGATCTCCACAGTGGGAGTAGACCCTCAGGTGGGTTGCCAAAGTGGGGCAGTTGTCTAAGGGGTGTATAGTCTTTTTCTCTGGGATATACTACTTGGCCTAACATGAGTAGATTGGTCCTCACTTACAGGGTACCTGCATGTTGGCCAAGTAGGGTTAGAGGGGCATTCTTTACTTTGTTTTTATCTAAAGACTGATCTCTCAGTGGATTGTTACCCTTGTCTGCTGTTTTTCTCTGAAAAATGGGATTTTCTTGAGAAAATGAGACTATCTAAGACTTTAACTCTTTATAATCCCATTTTGACTCTTTTCTCTAGTTCCATACATGTACAATACACAATGTTCAAATCATAAGAATTAGCGTTCCCACTTCCTCAAAGATTTATTACTTCTAAATGTTAGAAACTGTCAGATTCTTTTCTCTAGTTATTATGAAATTATTCTTCAATGAAAATTATTATGTAAAAATTAAAAGCTCTAACCAGAGAGGTTTCTGCCTTTGTCTCTGTGTGGGATTCATGCTTATGCCCTCCTGTGTCCCCAGCATAGGTGATTGCTGCCATGAGTGGTTGTGGAGAGGTGGAAAGCTAAATATGAACTCACTGAGAAATTCAGGCAGCAAGAAGCTCTGGCACAGTGGTCAGTAGCTCCACTCGATGGAGGGGAGGGGTCAGCCCCATCTCTCAAGGAGAACTGTGGAAACTCATAACCCTCAGCCTGCGGTCAGCACACAGCTCCACCTTTGGATTTAACTATCTGCCACACAGTTCACTGTGGTGCATCTTAGAGCTCAGAAGGTCAGGGAGAACAGATGACTTGATCTCTGCATCATCCTCCCCACCCTCCCAGAGGGTTTAGTGTTGGGCAGGATATGGAAGCACTGACATAGTCCTGCAGTACAGATCTCAGTATCCTGTTTGATTTCCCCACTCTCCAATGTACTCTGGAAATACCCTCCTTGAAGCAGGCTTATCTACACTGTGGATACAAAGTAAAATATCTCTATGATATGTAAGAATCTGCCTACCTTACAGGCTGCAAAGCTAAGTGTGGCCAGCAGAGGCTCCAGGTACATAAAGATGAAAAGTTCCTATAGTGAAGGCAGCCAAGATAGACATCTAACCTTGACTGACCCAGGCTCAGTGCTAACATCAATCATAGAAAAGATGAAAAGATAAAAGATGCCAATTTTAACAGTCTTCCACCTCTACTTGGAAAAATACAATATTAAAGGATATCTTTAGATGCTCCTCCAGGGCATTGTCATTTTTATTTTCTTTTTTTCTTTCCTTACCTTTTTTATATTTATTTTTGTTATTGTTTTTTCTGTTTTGTTTGGTTTATTCATTCTTTTATTTTTTGCAGTACTTTGCGGGCTAGTTGTACTCAACACTGCACACATTTTTGGCAACTATGCAACCATTGAATGGCATCCCCAGTCCCATTATTCATTTATTCATTTATTTATTTATTTATTTTATAGTTGTTATACAATTGGCATATAGTATAATTAGTTTCATTATGGGATTTTAATATAGTTATCTCATGTAATTTGTGCTTGTTCTCTCCCTTTTAACACCCCACCCTTTTGCTTGCAGTTGTTTCCCACTAAATCTATATAGGAGGCTAGTGAGAATATACATGGATACAACCCTATGGAAATCAGCATGGAAGTCCCTCAGTAAACCAGAAGTAAAATAATCATACGATCCAGACATGGGATGCCTGTGTATATACCCAAGGGAATCCATAGCAAAAGAAATAATTAATACAATAACACAGAGCCTACAGAATGGGAGAAAATCATCACCAAACATCTACCTAACAAAGGATTGATAAATATGTAAAGAACTCAAAAAATTGAATGTAAAAATATCACATAATCCAATCAATAAATGGGCAAATGAACTGAACATTTCTCAAAAGAAGAAATACAAATGGCTAATATATCTATGGGCCTGCAGCCATAGCCCTGTGGCATCTGATCCCTTCAGATCTCGGAAGCTAAGCAGGGTCAGGCCTGGTTAGTACCTGGATGGGAGACCACCTGGGAACACCAGAAGCTGTAGGCTTGGGAGAAGGACCTGGCAACCCCCTCCCAAAAATCAATCTGCCATTGAAAACTCTATGCACAGCAAGAGAACACTGACAATGGCGTTTCCCCTGTTGTACAGAGGGTCGCTATGAGTTGGATACCGACTCGACGGCACCTAACAACAACAACAACAATATATCTATGAACGAGTCAACATTTTTAGACACTGTTGTTAAGTGCCTTGAGTTGGTGTCTGACTCATAGTGAAACAGGCAAAACACTCTTATTAATGCTTCTCTGGGCTGGGATTTAGCTCAGTTGGTAGAGCGCTGCACTGCAGTCTCTGAGGTCCCGAGTTCAATTCCCAGCACTGCAAAAATGGGAGAAGGGCCTGGCAATCCACTCCCAAGGCAATCCCGAAACAGTCAGCCATTGAAAAGTCTATGAGGGTCGCTATGAGTCGGATACTCGATAACAACAACAATGCTTCTCTGCTACTGATAGCATTTTCAAGCTGCCTGGCATGGTGGCGCATGCCTATAATCCCACCGGCTCAGGAGGCAGAGGCAGGAGGATCACAAGTTCGAGACCAGAGGCATTCTGTGTAACTTAGCGAGACCCTGTCTCAAAAAAGGGGGGGGCGGGCTGTGGGTTTAACTCAGTTGTCCAGCATTTGCAAAGCATGCAGGCGTGAGGCCCTGGGTTCAACACACAGTACCAGAAAAAAAAAAAAAAAAAGATAGCGTTTTCAATGGCTGATTGTTTTTGGGGGGAGTATGTTTCCAGATCCTTCTCCCAAGTCTACAGCACCTGGTTTCCCAGGTGGTCTGCTATCCAAGTACTAACCAGGTCCAATTCTACATGGCTTCCAAGATCTGATGCGATTGGATGCTACAGTGCTATGGCTGCAGGTTTTTTAGACACTAGGGAAATGCAAACCAAAACTACATTGAGATTCCATTTTAACTCAGTCAGAACTGTTAGCATCAACAATCAACAACAAATGCTGGTGAAGATGTGGGGAAAAACAAACAATTATACTCTGCTGATGATAATGTAAATGAATACAGCCTTTATGGAAACCAGTATGGAGCTTCCCCAGAAAACTACCCTACGATCCAATCTCCTATATAGATTTAGTGGGAAACATTCAATCATAAGACTCCTGGATATATACCTAAAGAAATCCAACTCAACACACAACAGAGATGTTCATTGCAGTACTGTTCACAATAGCCAAAATATGGAAACATGCTAGATGTCCATCAACAAATGAATAGATAAAGAAAATGAGGTACATATACACAATGAATTTTTATTCATTGATAAAGAAGAATGAATCACATCATTTACAGAAAAATGAAACAGAGATCACCATGTTTACAGAAATAAGCCTGACTCAGGAAGACAAATATCATATATTCCCTCACATATGCAGAATCTATATTTTAAAAAATTGTGTGTGTGTGTGTGTGTGTGTGTGTGTGTGTGTGTGTGTGAGAGAGAGAGAGAGAGAGAGAGAGAGAGAGACCCAAAAGTGAAGGGGGAAGTAGAAGATTTGGAGGGGAGAATAAGAGCATAGTAAATGATATAATTGTATGAATATGTCAAAATTGAATTCATTATATTGGATGAAAATTAAAATTACATCTATGAAATTGCATACAAAATTACATGAAAAAAAGAAAAAAATTAGCTAGGTGTGTGGTGGCTCTTGCCTGTAATTCCAATGACTCAGTAGGCAGAGGCAAGAGGATCACCAGTTGGAGAACAGAAGCAGCCTGTGTAACTTAGTAAGACCCTGTCCTAAGATAAAAAATTAAAAATGGGCTGCTGTGCAGCCCAGTGGTATAGTACTTACAAAATACGTGCAAGGCCTTGGGTTCAGCCCCCAAATACCACAGAAAAAAAATTTTTAAGGAAATATATATGTCTGAAAAGTTAGAAGGGACAATACTTGAGAGGAAGAGAGGACTAAAGGAAGGAGGAAAGGGGCAATTAGAATCAGTCATAAAGGAAAGACAAATATCACACATTTTATTTCATATACAAAATCTAGATTTAATATACATTATATTTATTTATATATTACATGAAATCAGAATGGGCACTTTTTGAAGGGAGAAAGGGATCCAATGGGGGGTTAAAGGGGGTCATGAAATGATATGGGAGGGTGAAGTTGAGTAATATACAATAGCATCCATGTATGAAAATATCATAGTGAAACACTATTTTACACATTAATTCAAAGATTACTAAATAAAAGTTCTATATCACATAAAAAGGTTATACTCAGAAGCAAAAAATAACTAATTCTGGAGAAAAAATTCAGAGGACTTAGCTGAACAAAAAAATCTTGGTGCTATTGTTCAATGTTGCCAGGTCAAGTCTAACTACTAGCGACCCACATAGGGTTCTCAACGGCTGATTATTTAGGATTGCTTTGGGAGTGGATTTCCACATCATTCTCCCATTTTTGCAGTGGTAATGAACAAACACAGATCCTTAGAGAGTGTGGAGCAGCACTCTACCAACTGAGATAGACCCCAGCAGAAAACAAAAAATCCAGGCTTATTATAAAGCTATAGTAACCAGATCTCTGTGGTACTGAAGAAAGACAACTGGATAAAAGAAACAGAATACAGAGCTGAGAAAAGATTTAAACTGATACAGTCAACTGCTTTTGGGAAAAAAGGACAGGGGAAATACAGTAAATGAAGAATCTTCTTCTCAACAAATGTTGCAGGAACAACTGAACATTCTCAGAAAAGAAGGTGAATCTAAGCATAGACATGATACTCTTCACAAAAGTTAGCATAAAATAGGTCTAAATGCAAACTGCAAAACTATAAATTCAGAGGAGACAGCACAGGAAAAAATCTAGACGCTCTTGTTTTGGTAATAGATTTTTAATCTTGAAAATAAGCACTATCCATGATATCTGTGAAAAGAAGACTGATTAATTGGATTTCATAAAAATTTAAAAATCTTCTACTCTGTAATAGATGCTAAAAACATAGGATAAAATCCGCAGATAGGAAGAAATGTTCACAAATAAAGTATTTAATGAAGAATTTCTATCCTAAATATTAAAAGAATGCTTAAATTCCACAATAATATATTGGCCAACCCAATCAAAAATGATAAAAATTAAATGTTTAAAAAGAAAAGTGGGGTAAACACAAACGGTGGTAAGGAAGTGGCACAATGGGACCGATTTGTCCTTGCTGGTAGGAATGAGACTGGGCAGATATTAGGTATTACTAGAAGCACTGTTAAATACTGTTAAAGTCAATATGGGTATTCATAAGTATTTTTTCCTGTAAATAATCCTTCCAATATTTACCCTCCCATAAACAACCACAGATGTTGGGGGATAAGGCAATTTGACTCCATAAATAGCAGCTGTTGGACTCTTCCTTGCTGCTTGGATGCCTTGAGGAAAGGACACTCAGTCATGCAGCCAGCTGAACCATCCTTACACCAGCACTAGTGGTTTGAACACTTCATAGGTGCCTTGAAGAACCCACATGACAATTGGTGCTGCAGCAAAACCCAGGTGCTGAAGATGCAGCTCTAACCATGAATATTTCAAATAATTTTCAGTTTGAACTTTTTTACTACCATAAGTCTCAGATGAATCTAGATGACACTGTGACTAACCCAGGCCAGAGCAGGAGCACTTCTCCTTGCAACCTGACACATAGGCTGCTCTGACTGATGCAAAAAGGATTATGCTGTGATTGGTTCAAAGATAACCTTTCTCTAGCATGAGAAATTCCCTGTGATTGGTGTAAACACCCCTTCTGTGTCAACAGAATCAGGCTGTTCAGCTCATTGATTGAGCTGGTAGGATGACACTCTCCTGTGCTGCCCTCTGTTGTTGCAACATTAAGCCAAATAAAAGGCTTCTCTTGAGTGCTCTTTTTGCCTACTTTTAGTCATGCAGCCTGTGCTGGTAACATGAAGAAGCATCCAAGATAGCAAAATGGCAATGCTAGCAGCATCAAGGGACTGTAGAGACAGTGGACCAATGGCAGAGATATAAACAAAGCTAGAACCCCAAGCTGAAGAAGCAGTGAGTCAACTGGGTGCTTGCTAGATAAGAAAAAGACAAGGATGTAAGACAAGTGACTGGGAGCAACAGAAGAGGCAGGAGTATCAGTAGCAGCAGAAGGGTAATAATATCTGTTTCTGAAATGAAGGCAATGGAGACAGTGGCCACAGCAATAAGATGTATCTGAATAGTTTGAGAGAAAAACCAGGGCAGGAAAATGAGGACTGGTAGCAACAAGAGAAGATTATAAAGAGCTAGAGAAGAGAATCTGCAGACATTGTTTGCTGAAAGAGTTTCAGTGAGCTACTGAGACTTTAGGACCTAGAGTCTCAGACACTGTATGCCTGGGAGCTCTAACACAAGACACTGTTAATCACCAAGAAATCATGATTCCTAGGCCTGCCTAAAAGCTGGAATGCTAGCTGCTGGTAAGGGCTGGAGAATCCTGATGCTTAGACTTATTCATGAGCTGCAATGCCAGTTGCTGATGAAGGCTGAAGAATTCCAACCTTTTTGGTCTACCTAAGTACTCTAGCACTTAAGGGCTCAGGACTCCCAGCTTCTTGAGTATACAGGAGCTGTAGCATTTAATTGTTTCAACACCACCAGGACATACACGTCCTAGAATATTTCACAGAAGTGCCCGATAGATTTGCTTCTGTTAAGTATGTATAGAGTGCTGTCCCACTGGTTTCAAGGTGCCGTGTGACTTTTAGTCATAACCTGATAATCTTCAAAATCCAGTGTAAGCATGATTGTTTGCAGTGTTACATGAACAGAAAAAGTCAAGTGAAATTGCAGATATTGATCCCAGAGATTTTATGTTGGTATTGGGATGTATACAGCAGACTTCTAAACATATTGGACTATTGGTGTCATAATTCTCAGTGCGAAATGAAGTATTAAAATCAGCTATTGCTCATAAGTATCAGTAGTTACTATTTGAATTGTATTTCAATTTTCCACAACTGGCTGGTGCTTCCAAATGTACTATATATACAAAGTAGCTCCATACCTGATATATACATTCCAAGAAGAGAAGAAAGCCCTTTTCAGAGCATTAGAAATCTATGACAAATTTCAGAGTATATCAAACATAAAAGAGTATTTACCATTAAAACAAGTTAAAAGAGGGATCACAATTTGAGAATGTTGCAATTCCGCGACTGAGTGTACTTATGATTTAAATGTTTATTCTGGGAAGTTGGCACAAGAAATCAGTTCTCAACAGAAAACATCACTGGATAAACAGGTGGTCTTGAAACTGTCAAAAAAAGAAATTCTGATGCAACATTCACCTTTACTAGATGTTTTGTACTTTACTTTTTTTATTAGAAAGTTTTAATGTACATCATAATGTGATTCATTTTGACATGCTTTTCATTGTGACAATTTTCATATATGCATTTTGATAAACATTATTCATATATGTTACCCCTTACCCTCCCCTATGCTTACCCCCTACCCCCTTTCCCATCTAAGTTTCCCATCCAAATCTTCTCTATCTTTTACTTAGTAGTATTTTTCTATATGTCCTTGGGTTCCAGTTCTGTTTAAGATAGAAACTTTTCCTGTAGTGGTCTTTATTTTTATCTTGTTAGAACAATTACATGCGATTTCTAGTCATGTACTTTACTTTTTAAACAAGGGTACATCTTCTCAATCTTCTCCAATTTTAAATAGTGCTTGTATTTTATTTTAAGAAAAGACACCACAGAATTTCATGGAAAATTGAAAAGAGGAGAGTTTTATTTCATTGTTAATCATAAGGGAACACTAATTGAAAGGTAGCAGGATAGAAAAAAGTCATTGCTATGAGCAATTGCCATGATTGCTGTGTAGAGAAATACCAACAGGATAAAGAAAGATTGGAACAAAGTGAGTGTAGATTGTTCATCACTCAATTGTTCTTATAACAGATTTATGTGTGGAGTGGTTCTTTCAGATCAAAAAAGGTGTGTGTATGAATTTAGTTGAAAAGAAAATGGAGGAAAAAGGCATTTCACAGACTGTTGATGGTATCTTTTGTAAATGTATGGATCATATGCAATGAAACATCCAGAAATAAGACAAAATTGCTTCAATTTGTAGTTTTATTGACAGAGCAAAGGATTGCAACAGGTAAACAAAATAATAAGGATAAATTGAAGAGAGACAGAAACATACCTTTGGTTTTACAAAGCTCAGAATAAATGTGGGTGATCATCTTCCTATCCAAGGAACTACAAGAAGATGCCCTAGATGCTCAAAAGGTAAAATTCAGAGAACTAAAGCAAGAGGACAATAGGCAATGTACCATTTTGTAAGAATTTATTTAACACTTACCATACTTAATATATATTATTATTATATGTAACATTGCTTTCTACCTGTCATTGTATGTATTTTCTAGTGATATTTTTGGTATAGAGATTATATAACAATGTTTCTTATTTAGTAAATTATACATTTTTAGATGAGAGTTTTTGTATTCAAATGATGCACATGACCAATTATATGATGATTTATTTACATTAAGCATTTCAATTATTTCACTAATCCTGTTCTTGCTTTGTTCATTGTAACGAAGAGTTTCTAGAAATAGAATACTTATTCTCATATATTTTGATTTGAAATTGGTAGTCAAAGTGTAGGGCTAAGGAATCTAGGTCCAAATAATTTGAAAACCAGATCCAACAAAACAAACTTGCCCATGGATATTTATAGCAGCTTTATTCATAATCATCAAAACTTGGAATGAAGAAAAAACTCTTTAAATATGTTGCTGTGTAAATAAATTGGGTCACATCCACACAAGGCAATATTATTTAGCATTGGATGGGAAATGACTTATTCAAGGCATGAAAAAGACATGGAGGAAGTGAAAGAAATCAAACTGAAATATAAAAATACTATATGATCCAAGAATATAACATTCTGCAAAAGGCAGCACAATGGAAACACTAAAATCATCATTTGTTCAGAAGGACTTTGGAGAAAAGGAGGGATGAATATAGGCAGGACTCAGAGAATTTTGATGGCAGTGAAACTACACTGTAGGGCTCTACAATAATATATACAAGTTGTTATACAGAAATCAAACCCACACAATGTACAACACAAAGAATACTCTCTATAGACACAATTAACTTGGAATGATGTCAATATGACAAGGTTGTCTCATCCATTGTCTCAAATGATCACATGGGGAGGGCTGTGGATGATGGGATAGGCTGTGTGGACATAGGGAAGGTACTTATGGGAACTGACTATTTTCCATTCATGTTTAATGTGACCATAAACTGCTTCAAAATAATTTGCAATTCTACCAACATGAGGTTTTCATTCCTCTGTGAATTTTCATGGCTTATTACTGATACTTTCCCAATAATTTCACATAAGAATTCTGTACAACAGAAACCAAGAAGATATTGAAATGTGAGCTGGAAAACAAGGACAAAGTCTTCTTCTGATGGATTGGTGACCCTTGATTTCACCAAGTCATCAGTTGCTCATTCCTTCACAATAAAACAGATTTAGACTAGTTGATCTCAGAGATCCCTTCTGTCTTTAAGTTGTATTTGTTTCACCCATTTTATCAAAGGAAAAGCCCAGGGAGAAGCCACAGTTTAACAAAAGGAAGAAGGAGGAGGGTAGTGACACTCATCTCTCAAGGAATAAAATGATTAAAGAGAGAACGTGAGTGTATTTTGTGCAACATAATGTGATATAATTCTTTTAAAGTTCAGAGAGTGGAATGTCAGGCAACAAATTACTGCTTAGTTTTCCTGGCCATAACATTCATCAAGATTTGGAATGACTCAAGTTCTAAAGGTTATGAAATCAAGCTTTTCTGATCTCCATTATATGAAATTGTTTCTGTAATTATTAACTATTTCGTGTGCATTTTTAAGATCACTAATAAGGCAGAACATGAAATCTTGAACCAAAATACTCCATTAATAAACGTTGGTGAACTCAGTAAAAGTGAAAGTCTTTTTTCTTTTTCATCTTCTGTATTTTATTTTTGACATGTACTTGTTGTACATATTAATAGGATTCAGTGTGACATTTCCATGAATGCCTGTAGTACACACTACTCCTGTCCAACATACATAATGCCCTCCATACTTCCCAAATGAGTCATCACAATTCTTCATTCACTTTAACTTTCTTCAGCTTCCCTGATAGAGTACATGCAATACTTGTCTGACTCACTTATTTTTTTTAACATAATGCCCTATTTTATGTTGTTGGGGCTAGACAGTAGAATCACTTACAATGACATATTAAATCCATAGCTGTTGCTGTGTCTATGATCTAGGAAAATTTCTGTGTATTGCTTTATTTTTCATTCCTCACAGCAACAGACCAAGAACAATACAAACATCTTTTCCTGGGAGTGAATGAAAAGTGTAGTCCCTTAGTAAGCCCTCCACTCTAAATTGTCTGAGATTATTTCCTCAGTTATACTAATCAAGTTTCAACTTTGCAGTAATGTAAAGAGGAGAATCATAAAATTGTTCTTCAAGAGGCTGTGGTAATCATAGAGATACCTGCTCATCCATGTTTAATAAGGCATTATTCACTTTAGCAAATATATAGAATCAACCTAGGTGTCCATCAACAGCTGAGTGGCTATGGAAATTGTGGTATATATACACCATGGAGTTTTATTCAGCCATAAAGAAGGCCAAAGTTACAGCATTTGCTGGAAAATGGATAGAACTAGAGATCATCATTTTAAGTCAAATAAGCCAGACCCAGAAAGAAAATCATTGCATGTTTTCTCTCACATGTGGATGTTAAACTTCAAAATATATTCATTATTAAAACATATAGACCATGAAGGCAGATAGAACCTAACTAGGGAAAGATAATGGGCTGAAGAAAAGGGAGAAGGGGCAAGAAGAAAGGGTAATGGGAGAAAAATTTTAAAACCACATATATTGCCCTTATGGCAAAATTTGATGTACATATGTAGAAAGATTTTACTCAAAAAAGACAGGCAAATAGAAAGGAGACTATTGGTGTGGAGGCAGGGTAAGGGAGAAGAGGGTCATTAGAAGTTAATATGAGCAACTTACAATGAAATGCATGTATGGAAATATCATAATGAGACCCATTAGGTTGTACATTAAAAATTACTAATAAAGAAAGAAAAAAGAAGAAAAGAAAAGAAAGAAAGAAAAGAAAAGAAAGAAAGAAAGAAAAGAAAAAAGAAAAGAAAAAAGAAGATTTTTAAAAAGCTATAGTAAAGCCATAGTAAATAACTATGGTCAAGAGAAGATTTAATTAAAATACCAGTTTTTTAGTCTATGTGCTTATGACACTGACAATTCTCCTGTTCTCCTTTTCTCCATTGTAAAAATGAAGAGTAATAATCATCTATGTCTTCATGTTATTATTCTATAATGCTAATGGACATCCAAACTTAGCTAAGAACACTATGTATGTATATGAGAACACTATGTGCGTTGACACTATGTTGACACTATATATATATATACATATATATATATATATATATATATATATCACCATATATGTTATGAATCATATTAGGTATTTTATGTTTACTTAAGTATAATATCAAGGAATATATGAAGTAATTGAATGGGTTCCATTATGGAGAACAATTCTCCAAGAGTTTCATATATCAAAGAAACACTTTAAAAATACACAATTCATAGAGCAAATAATATCTATAAAGTTGTAAATTTCCAAATGGACACTAACCTGATAATTCATAATTTTGAGCAATTTTTTTCATGAAATCATTAACTTTAGCATATCTTAAGCATAACTGCACATGGAAACATGTTTGTTATTAAGATAATTTTTTTTAGTTAGTGCACAAATTGATGGGTTTCATTACCACTTTTCCATACATGCACATCATTGTACATGGCTCATAATTGCCAATCAATAAAACTAAACAGCAGTCCTTTTATGAACCCTGGAAAGAAGGACAAGGGTAAAAAGCACATGATTCTCCTCTCTATCTTTGGAACTAAGGTCATTCCTAATTGATTGGACAATTACATAACAAAAAGGTACACATATAATTAGCAGGGAGCATTACAAAAGTTTTAGATTGCAAGCTGAGGAAGAACAGAAGGTGCAATGGATCCAGTCATTATCCTGGTTCTCAGTGTCTCCTGTCTGCTTCTCTTTTCACTCTGGAGACAGAGATCTGGGAGAGGGAAGCTGCCTCCTGGCCCTACTCCTCTCCCATTTATTGGAAATATGCTGCAAATTGATGCCAAGGATATCAGCAAATCCCTAACCAATGTAAGTATGTTTTATTCCCCTTTAGTGGCTTGTAAAGGGAAGTAAATTAACCTATTTCCTATCTAAAAAAATGAACATTGCTCAAGGCAGAGTACTATAACAAATGATCATAAAACAAAATACTCCAGTAATCCTTCATGTCCCTCTCCCTTTTATACTTTATTGGTGTCAGAAATTGTGTTATGACATAATGTTTTTTGTCAGTAGAGCAAATTTGGATTGCTGTATGTTAGCCAAAATCACAAAACAGAAAAAGCTGTGATTGCTTCTTGCTTTCTTTCTTTTTGCTATGATTTTCTTATGCCATTTGTTACGATTTTGGGCTTAAGGTCAATGGCAAGGAAAGTGTTCTGATTACAGACTTCATTCAGTAAGTCATGTAGCATATTGACCACACATTTTTATTTAGAATATCCATGAAATTTGACTTCTCTGACAAATCAGCCTATGCCTGATGTCATGCAAATAGCTATGAACATAGAATATCATAAGTAATGAAAGAAGGAAGCAATGAGTCAGGGCATATCTGGTACCTCCAAATCCACTTGGATCTGTACAAAACCTTTGAAACCAAGAATGTTGGCACAGTAGGAAAATACTCTTCCTGGTGATACTGCATGTCCAGGGGCAGTGTCTGTGGGGCCCACTCTCTGTTTGTAACACCAGTAGTCTTTGTATGGGGCTAGAGAGTAGAATCACTTGCAATGACATAAAATTTCAGACTTCTACTTTTCATCACAAGGCTACTAAGTTAGATTGTCCCCAGAATGTTGTAAAGGTGATCATTAAGCAGTCATCTGAGTATTGATTTCAATTTGAGCAGGAAGGGATGACAAATTCTTCAAGTAGCAAATCTCTTTTTAGCAGAGATTCAAATTTGAGTCTTCTATTCAGTAGTTGTGGGACACTAGAAATCACTTTGGAATCCTCTGACTTCAGCTTCTTTACAAAACATGACAAATAAACCTCCTTGATGTATGAATGTAAGGATTAATTATCATTTGTGTCATTGCCTGGCATATTGTATACCATCCATGAGGACAGCTATTAAAACCACCATCATATTAACATTTGAACCTCGAAAACATTTGGGGCTCTGTGTGCAAGAAGAAAAACAATAAAGAAACTCAAAAATAATATGAGTGTGAAGCAGGTAAACTGTGAACTAAATAGTGAATTCTTTTGCTAATATTTGCATTCTCCTTATTTCTAGTTCTCAAAAATTTATGGCCCGGTGTTCACTCTGTACTTGGGCATGAAGCCCACTGTGGTGCTACATGGATATGAAGCCGTGAAGGAAGCCCTGATTGATCATGGGGAGGAGTTTGCTGGACGGGGCACTTTCCCATTGTTTGAAAAAGTTAGTAAAGGCTTTGGTAAGTGTGTTTGTGCATGTATGTGCACTTTTGTATACTGGGCATTGGTCATGTTGATGAGAAAGATGAAATAGAGACTTGAGATGCTCCTCAGGCAGAGCTTAGCCATCACCTGTGGCTGTCACCTGTCAACACCCTCTTTCTTCATGGGATCTCCTTCCTAGTTTCTGCTCCCCTTCATTTAGGACTCATTTTCAGCAATGGAAACAGATGGAAAACAATAAGGCGCTTCTCGCTCATGACCTTGAGGAATTTTGGAATGGGGAAGAGGAGCATTGAGGACCGTGTTCAAGAGGAAGCGCACTGCCTTGTGGAGGAGTTGAGGAAAACCAATGGTGGGTGCTGCTTTATATCACTGACCTTAACTGACTATTCTATTTTCTAATGAAGTTCTTGGAAACATTTCAGGAGTGGGGACAACAGCTCTCATGCTGGGATCTGTCCATGAGCTCATATGGAAGAGGGATGGTTTGAAGTAGAGTGCTAGGGCAGTGTTTGTGTATCTGTGCTGGGGTGTATAAGGCATGACTATACCTGCAACGTTTCTGTGAAAAGTTTACTGATTCTGCTCTGTATCAAATTTTTTGTTTTCAAATGAGAATTCATGGATGTATATCTTGGTTTTTTTTTTTTTTAGTTAACATGCAATGTTTCCCCCTTAGCATAAATATGAGCTATGTATTCTGGTAGATTTTAGATTGCTTTGGGAGTAACAACAATTCTGGTGGAGGGGCTGGGGTTTAGTTCAGTTGGTAGAGTGCTGCTCCACATTCTCTGAGCACCTGGGTTCTATCCTCAGCACCACAAAAATGGGAGAGGGACCTGGCAGCCCACTCCAAACCAATCCTGAAGCAATCAGCCATTGAAAACCCTATGAACAGTAGAAAAGCACTGAAATAGTGCCACACATGTCACAGTGTTCGGAATTGTTTTGTTTTGTTCTACATGTTGTTAGGTGCCATGGAGTTGTGTCCAACTCATAGCAACCTTCATAGGGTTTTCAATGGCTGATTGTTTCAGAATTGCCTGTGGAGTGGATCGCCATATCCTTCTACCTTTTTTTGCAGTACTGTTAAGAATACCTGGGACCTCAGAGATTGTAGAGCAGAGCTCTACCAACTGAGCTAAATCCCAGCCTTTTTTACTTAGGGTCGGCATAAGTCAAACTCATCTTTACAGCACCTAATAACACCAACTTTCTAGATCAGTTCAGTGGAGAATACTTGCTAAGTGAGCATGGTGTCAGTGACACTACCAACCTTTATGCATCCCCATGCAGGTGACATCTGTTTTCATTTAATTGATATGTTCATGTTATGTAGAGCATCACTAACATATCTAAGGGTTTTTTCCATACTCATACCTACAGTTCTGGCTAGTAATTATGTAACTTGAGGTTTTAATTGCTTACATATAGTGCAATAGAATTTTCATCTATTATTATTTCTCTGTAAATATAGCACAATTGAAACTTTTTCATTAGTTATTTGATCTATCCCAATACTTAGTGTTTGGACATACATGTTTTATGTAAATATTTGCAGAATACAAAAACAGCAATTCATGAAAAGATTCATTTAACTACATTTCAATTGTTATCAATAACTCTTTACCTTGTCTTGCCTAAGTGTATTGTGGATATTTTTTCAAATTTTGCCTATACAGGGACTGAGGTATAGCTCAGTGGTAAAACACTTGCCTAGCAACCACAAGGCCCTGGGTTTGTTTCCCTAGCTGTGCAAAAAAGAAACCAATCTTGCCCACCATTTCTTCCCATGTTAAGTGGGTTTTGTGTAAAAATTCATGGTAATTCTATTCTGCTCACTGCCAACTCTATTCACTTATTAATGCTTGTCACGATGAGTGGATTATCTCCTTGTATTCTAAATGACCTTGTTTTTTAAATATCTCTTCCAAGTAAAGTGAAAGATTTGAAAACAGATTTTTCCTGGGAATAACACACACATGTACATTGACACAACCCCCAATTCATCCCAAACTACCCTCCCCCTCCTTGGTCCAAATAAAACATTTTCTGATAGCTAAGAATATTGTAATGTCTAAGGATTCTGACATACAAGAAGATGATTCAGCATATTTCCTATTTCTCAAATGTCCTATTATTTTCTTCAGAATACTTTTGATTCAAGACACTATTAGCTAAGGTTTTTAGATATGAAATTGGGAACTCATTACACATAAAGCATATTGATCATTGGATCATAACAATTTCATTATAGAAAATGCACCAAAAAGAAAAGTTTCCTATAATTTCCTTTCTTTTCCTGTAATATCTTAGACTTGGCCTAAGTGATGGACAAGCTTTAAAATTTACTAAGACTATTATTCCTTTGTTGGTTATATAGAACAATGTCCCAGAATCCACAAGTATGGCCTTTTCCAAATAAACTAAATTTGGATTTGATTGGGGATGATGTACATTTTGTTCCTAGGAAAGAATACTTGTTTGTTTGTTTATTTACTTATTTATTCACTGAAGTGCTCAGAAGTTGAAAAAAAGGCTTCACACATGCCCTACAAGCATTCTACCACTAACCTGTAAACCCAGGCTATTTTTTACTTTTTCTTTTGATTTGAGAAATAGTCTCAGAAAGTAACATAGGCTGCCTCTGGCCTTAAATTAGAGATCTACCTGGTGCTGCCTCTGGATTAGCTGGGATTCCAGGGATAGGCCACCATCCCCAGGTGAAATTTATTGTTTTAAACATTGAAATTGAACTATAATGTCTCCATTTTTTAGTTTCCTATTTTTGTTTACCTTACCTGGGACTGATACTTGAAATAAAATTTTCTTATTTCATTTATTTAGGCAGACAAATCCATATTGTACTTACTTTTCTTGGTATTACCTTTTCTGCCAACTTAACATGGATGGGATTCTGCTTTTCACATTTGTTCTTTCATTTACATGAACTTACCCACAATCTCTCCATTTAGCTCCTCTCTACTGGTTTAACACAGGATTCTTTCAACTATTCCTTATGTGTAAAATGTTCACAGCCTCCACCATTTTCCACCTTTTGTCTCAGTGCTATATAGTGTTGCAGGCTTTGCAAATAGTTGTCATTCTGCTCTGAACGCTTGAGTTATTAGATTTTCAAAATCTTCCTTGTTCCTTCCAAAAGAGAAGAATCTGGTGTTAAATGAGTTTAACTCAAGCTAGTGAGTACAAAGTGAATATATTAAAATCCATTATATAACTGGCCAGGATGTAATGACCAACTCAAATGTAAGGTAAATGTGGTGTGTTGATTTAATGCATTGTCAATAATTGGCTAGAAGGGGAGTTTGTAAGTAAGATCACACTTTAAATTACTAGAGTAACTTACCTGTTAAAGGCATAGTGTTTGACATGTATATTTTAATGGTATTTTAAAATTGTTCCTCACTCTTCAGGTTCACCCTGTGATCCAACCTTCATCCTCTGCTGTGCTCCCTGCAATGTGATCTGCTCCATTATTTTCCAGAATCGTTTTGATTATAAAGATAAGGATTTTCTTAACTTGTTGGAAAAATTAGATGAAAACGTTAGAATTGTGAGCTCCCCATGGGCTCAGGTGAGGTTAAGGTCCTTTCATCCTTTTTTCCTGACATGTCGAAAATTCAGTGTGCATCAAGCAATGAAGTAAATGTCTGGAATTGACAGCCCTAGTACATCAGAGAGTGAATATGTGAGGAAAATGCATATAGAGAAAAGACTCAACCATATTAGTTCTCTGTCCATTGATTCCTCCATTAAATACCAAAAAGTGTTCTATACAGTGTATTTCTAAATTCCAGAAAGATGCCAAATCATGTAACGCACAGGCACGTCCTTTTTGATAGCTTCCAATACCACCAGGCTTGTTTTCCAACCAATATTTAAAATATACTTCATCATATTACTTTGTAGAAATAATTAAGGAAGAGAATATTCTACTCAAAGAGGAAGGGTATTTGGACAATGAATACTTCCAGGAAACAGTGAATAAGATTGTTGATGGTGGTGAATAAGGTCTTTTATGCCTCATCTCTGATCCTAGAACAGGTAACTGAGGAATGATAAAAGAGTTGACTGAATGGAGTATGGACCATTAAAAATCCTTATGATTTTTTCTGTTCTCAATATGAATGCCCAAATAATAATTGTGTTATCTTAGGAAATCACCAACTGTTGTCTGCACAATTGGGTTTTATGTAACCTTGAGCCAAGCTATAAAACCTTGGGTTTTAAGTAACCTCCTACTTCTAAATACTCATTCTATACCTGAAGCTGATTGCTAAGAATAAAAATCCCAGGGGCTGACTTTGTGCCATAAATCAGGCCACTCTAATTCCCTTCACATCTGCTGTTATCTACTAAATGTGAATTATGGTAGTTCATGACATTTTTATTTCAAAAATGTAAGGAAAAACTGATGTAAAACTTGAGTGAATTTATATAACATGCTTTTATGCTATAAAAAAGATGTATGACTCTAGTAAATGTTTACCATCTTTGATAATCTGGTCAGAACTTTCTCCCTCAAATCTTTCTACCAGCAGAGTGAATTACTGAATAGGTACAATAAGAATATGCTTCTTAAGTAGATACAATATTTTATTTATATTTATAGCTCTATTTTCTAACCAGCACTTGTTCTGTGTTTTATCCATATCTTAAATATATATTGTATTAAATGCTTTTTATTTTTCATTGTAGGTCTACAATAATTTTCCTGCTCTTGTTGGTTATCTTCCTGGAAGTCATAACACAGCATTTAAAAATGAAGCTTATGTAACCAATTTTTTTATGGGCAAAGTGAAAGAACACAAAAAAACACTTGATGTTAACAATCCTCGGGACTTTATTGACTGTTTTCTGATCAATATGGAGAAGGTAAAATCGTTACATCAGCTCAGTTATTGAATTACTTGAGATTTCTATAGTTCTTTGAGTTTTTTGGTATTTAACAGAGATGTTTAAATGATCAGGCCAGTAATGCTTAGAAAGCACCTTCAGTTTATATTATGTGTGAGATTCTACACTAAACTTCTTGGAAAACAATTAAATTGCTAAACAATTAGAATACATTGACCCTTTCCTTTAGATAAAATTAATCTAGCTGAAAATAAATAGATTACAAATGGCAGGTCAAATAAAAGCAATTCTCAAACATGTTAGGAAATACAAAATATCATATATAATACAAAAATGGACATCGTCATTGAATGAAAAAGAAGGGCTTAACTAGGATAGACTTTCTCCATGTCTTAAAGAGTGAAATGAACCTTGAAATGTTTTCCATGGTAGGCAGGAGAGTTAGTTTCAGAGGGCTAGGTGATATATAAACTGTATAATGTGAAAGAGTAGGTCAATGGAAGAGAGAAGGCTTAATTAATTGTAACTTCAAATGAACTTATACAGATATGGAGATGTGTATGAGATTGGTGTGTATGAGCTAAACTATAAGTATGAACTCTGGTTACTGCACAGTTTGTACAAAAAGCATTTTTTCACATTGAAGGTCTTTGGCACCCTTGTCAAAAATCCATTTGCTGAGTATGTGAGGGTATGTTTGGGGGTTTTTGATTCTCCTTATAGTTCTATATGTCTGTCCTTTACCGTTAGTAAACAAGTTTGAAATCCACTTTACTGTGACTTTGCATCAAGTATAAATCAAAGAGTGTGAATCCTCTTATTTGTTACTGTTGTTGTTGTGTTTCAGATGTTTTAAAATCTATTCTTGATCCATCATATTTCCATATGAATTTTAGGGTGAGCTTGACAATTTCTGCCAAGAAGCCATTGGGGATTGCATTCAATCTGCAGCTCATTCAGGGAGTGATCCCATTTTAAAAACTGAAGTGATATTTCCATACCACTCAATTCATTTTGTTTTGTATATAATTCAGTGATATATAGTGCATTTACAATCTCCTGCAACCACCAGATCTCTCTACTTTCAAAACTTTTCCACTGCTCTATGAAAATATACCATATCCATTAAATGATTACTCCCCATTACTCCACTCAACAATATTGTTTAACCTGTTGTCTCCATTGATCTGCATATTATGGCTATATCTTGTAAAATGAATCATGGTACATGACACCATTACTTTCTGGCTTTTTTCACTGAACATATTTTTGAAGATCATCTAAAATAGCATATATCAGCACTTTTTTCTTTTTGTGGTTGAATAGTTTTCCATTTTACATGCACATGTACCACAAATCATTTATCATTTATCATTGATGGACATTTGGGGTATTCTTTCTTTGTGACTCTTATAAATCATGCTTCTATGGATATTTGTTTTTGAGTTTATTCTTGGCATGTTAATTTTTCCTGTATATAAGAACAGGAGTAGAATTGCTACATCATGTGGTAATTTTATGGTTTATTTGGGAAACAGCTAAATTTTCCACAATGAATGCAGCATTTTATAACTACCTGTATGTATGAGGGCCCTTATTTTTCCAAATAATTGGCCATACTTGTAATTTTGTGATTTTTTTATATATATTAAATCCAACCCAATAAATAATGAAGTAGTATCTCACAGTACATTTGGCTTTCGTTTCCATAATGACCAATGGCAATGAACATCTTTTCCTGAGCTATTCCACATTTGTCTCTCTTCTTCAGAGAAATGTTGTTCAACTCTATTGCCCACTTATAAACTGGGTTGCTTATCTTTTCAGTTGTTGAGCCGTAAGAACAGTTTATGCATTATTGACATTCTACTCTTCCATATAAAGGACACTAAAATATTTTTCCCATTATGTAGTTGTTATTTCACAACTTTATTTATTACTGGGTGTTGATGCCAGAATTTGCACATGCTAAACAAGTGCTCTACCACTGAACCACACCCCAGCCTTTTTTTATTTTTTATTTTTGAGACAGGGTCTCACATTGTTGTTGAGACCTCTTCTGGACATCCTCCTGCCTCACCCTCCTGTGTCACTGGGATTACAGGATTGTGCCACCATGCCCGGTTTATTTCTCACTCTTAATTTTGTCCTTGAATGCACAACTATTTCAATTTTGAAGCTAGGTCAATTTTTTTTCTTTTGTGGCTTTGGTGATAAGTCCATGAGTCCATTGCAAAATCTGAAGGCATGATGATTGATTCCTATGTAACTCTTCCAAGTCATCTATTTTTCAAGTAGTTATCCAAATTTTTAACTTCTTAAAATAAAAGTCTATTAAAATCCTACACTTATTTTTAAAACAGGATATGTGGGTATTATATACTCTTAATGTGCAGTTAGTTATATTTAGTTTATTACTATTTGTTGAGATTTTTGCATTTATGGTCATAAAAGATTTTGGTTTTCTTACAATATCTTTACCTTGCTTCCATATCAGGGCAGCCACAGACAATGTGTTAGAAAATATTCCACCTTCTTATAATTTTGGAATAATTTGAATAAGACTGATCTCAATTTTCATTAAAAATTTGGTATAATTCATCAGTGAAGTCATCTGGTCCCACACCTCTCCTTTGTGGGAGTTCTGATCAACAAATTCAATGTCTTTATCTGTTATAAGTGTTCACATTTTCTGTTTGACCTTGAAAGAGATTTGGTAGCCTGTTTGTTTTTAGGAAGTTTTCCACTTATCCAGCTTATCTCATTTTTGGTGTACAATTTTTGGTGGTTTTCTCTTACCACCTTCTTTATTTCTGTGATATCAATAATTATGTCGTTGCTTTCATTTATATGAGTTAGTTATTGTTTTCTTCTATTGAGTATTGAAAAGTTGAGTTTACAGTCTCCCATTTTAATGCAGAAATGTCCCTTTGTCTTTTTGAATATCAATGTGTCATTGATGTTGGGAAACTTTTGATGTATACATACACACTTATAACATTTTATCTTAATGAATTTATCCATTTTCTAATATAAAGATCTTTATTTTCTGCCTTTAACAGTACTTTATTAAAATATATTTTAATTGCTATTAATATAGCCATTACAATGCCCATACCTATTTGCATGGAAAATCAATTTCTACTTTTTCACTTTCAACATTATTGTGTCTTTGGGAATTAAGTGAATCATTTATAGACTACTTTTGTGAAATCATTCTTTCAATGTCTATATTTTGATTGATAAATTTCATCCTACTTCAGTTCTTGTTACTAATGATATAGAAAGACTTTATTTTGTTCTAGCTTAACTTTATTAGTACAAGAAATAGTAATAATAATAATGATAATAATAATAATAATAATACCAATAATACCAATAATACCAAAGGATGGCAATAATGCACACAGACTAGATCACTTAAGTAATACTGCTGAGAATGTGAAAAATAGATCACTATAGAAAAAAGTTTAGACTTAAATCAAAATTGGGATGCATGTATATTGATAAATATTCCCACAAAAAGACATACAAGTAGAAAGGAGATCATTGGTGGGTGGATGGGGATGGGGAGGCGGGTCATGAGAGGGTAAGGGGGAAGTTATGTGAGCAATATACAATGAAGTACATATATGGAAATGCCACAATGAAATACATGTCAGAATGATAGCCATTAAGTTGTACATTAAAAATTTCCAACAAAAAGACTTTATTCGGTTCTAATGCTTCTCTTTCTAATGTCTTTTTAAATTACTTATTTCTTCTAATATTACAGTATTGTATTTGATCAATTTTATTCTTGCAAAGCTTTTTGATTAATCCCTTGATTTCTTTCTCTGTATATTTTAAAGTCGTTTTCTTAGTAGTCATGATAAAGATTACTGTTGCAATTGTAAATTTATTACATTTTGATTGAAAAATGATACTAAATTGGCTTCAGACTGCACACATTTAACTCTTATTCCATCCTGCTCCATTCCCTTTTATATCATTACAGTCACAATTTACATTTTTATACATTTTCTACCTGTAATGTGCATTTCTAATTATTATTTGTGCATTTTCTTAAGTACATAGAAACGAAAAGGTGACTAAATACAAAAATATGCTAATGTTTATATTTATGTAAATATAGAGAGATTCTTAACAAGGATTGCTATTTCTTTATATGACATTGATTTGTCATCCAGTGTCCTTTAGTTTCAGCTTGAAAGCTGAGTGCCATATTTTTTCTTGTAAGAGAGATCTACACATAAGGAACCACTTTACCTTTTGTTTTATGTTGAAGTGTATTAATAACTCTTATACTATGAAAGGACAGTATTTGCAGGAATAGATGTCTTTGTTGACATATTTTCTGCCAGCACTTTAATATATTGTGCCACCAATTGTTGGCTCAATAGTTTCTAAGAAGAAAGCAGCCAGGTGCTCACATTAAGGATATTGTACATGCTGCGTGGCTTCTCTCTTGGTGCTTTCATAGACTGTCTTTGGTTTTAAATAGTTTTGTTGAAATATGCCTTAGTGTGAGTCTCTTTGGTTTTTTCCTTCTTGGCTTTTCTTGAGCTTCCTGCATACGTAGACTGCTGACTTTGCATAATTTGAAAGTTTTCAGCCAATATTTCTTCCAGTATTTTCTGCCACTTTTCTTCCTCCTCCTCCTCCTCTTCTTCTTCCTCGTCGTCTTCTTCTTCTTCTTCTTCTTCTTCTTCTTC
>VMDO01025078.1:0-28753 GCA_007922755.1 Pedetes capensis | reverse complement strand
CTAAAAATGCTGCATAAATGAATGATTTCCTCTTGTATGTAAATCACCAAGTTGACTCAAGAAATACAGAACCAAAACAGAACAGTAGCTACAAAAAAGAAAGAAAAGAAGAAAGCTAAAGAACTACTTCTAAAAAAAGGGTTCATTATGTATCATTTACTATGCTCCTCTTTTAAACTTTAAAGAAATCCAGCAGTCATACAACGAAAATCAGCAGGTATAATTACATAAAACTTAAGAAATATTATTATGGCCCAAGACACAAATAAAATTCAAAGGAAAATGATAAATGAAAAGGATAGCTGTACAAATTACATGCAAAAAAGCTAATATTCTTTGTAGCCAGAAGCACTTAGAGATTAATAAGAAAAACCACCTATTAAAGTAAGTAGAGTTTATGATATTTATCACATGAACTTAAATTTACTGCATAAGTTTGTCACATGAATTATAAGGTCTTTTAATACCAAATCTTCTGGAAATAACCTGTATGTTTAGTATGAGGACATGATTATATAAATTACAAAGGTTGTAATACCCAATAAATATCTCAGCCCAAACCTTTGGAGCCATCCTTCATTTCTCTTTTTATGTATTATCCATATCTAATCCATCGGCAAATACTGTTGGCTAAGCCTTAACCATGATTTGGAGTCGGTTATACCTCTCCACTGCAGCACTCCTCTGTGGTCCAAGCCCCCAGCATCTCTGGCCTCAAACCACAGCCTCCTATCCGGTATCCCGGCATCCTCTCTGCTCCTCCTGCTGTCTGTTATGCGCATAGCTGCCAGAGTGAGGAATTTAAAATGTAAAATAGGTACCATCCTCCTGTTCAAAACTCTCTGGCATCTGTCTGCTCATTGTATTTAAAATGGTATTGAAAGTTCTGCCCATGGTTTACAAGATGTGACTTGACTCTGGGCTTGACCATTGCTCTGCCTTCATTTTCTAGCATTTCTCCTTCTCACTTCTCTGTTAAGATTGGCTTCTTACCGTTACTTGACCGTGTCTAAGGACCTTTGAACTCCATGGTCTATCACTCTGGTGCACGCCCCCCCACCCCACCTTACTGGCATATGCTTCTCCTTCATTTCTTTTGCAATTTGGTTCAAGTTTGCCTTTCTCAGAGCATCTTATTGAAAATAGGAACCCCCCTCTGATTCCGCCTGCAATGGTGACACGTTCTGAGGAAACCACAAGCCCCAAATCCAAGCAAGCACTGACATATAGTTTCAATCTTTGCACTATTCTCTCCAACAGCTCCCAAAGGTGGCCTCTGGTGGTATCTCTTACCCCAGTTTAGGTGCTTAAGTGCCAAGTGTTTATACGGAGTGTCTCATTTAATTGGCACTGCAACTCTTCTTACTGTTGTTGTTGCTGTTAGGTGCCGTCGAGTCCGACTCATAGCGACCCTCATAGGGTTTTCAATGGCTAACTGTTTTGGGATTGCCTTGGGAGTGGGTTGCCACGTCCTTCTCCCATTTTGCAGTGCTGGGAATCGAACTCGGGACCTCAGAGACTGCAGAGCAGCGCTCTACCAACTGAGCTAAATCCCAGCCCACTCTTCTTACTTGTTGTTGTTGTTAGGTGCCTTTGAGTCCGGTCTGACTCATAGCGACCCTCATAGGGTTTTCAATGGCTGATGGTTTCGGGATTGCCTTGGGAGTGGGTTGCCACCTCCTTCTCCCATTTTTGTGGTGCTGGGAATTGAACTCAGGACCTCAGAGACTGCAGTGTAGCACTCTACCAACTGAGTGAAATCCCAGCCCACTCTTCTTACTAGCATTCATTATTTCCAGTTCAGGAATCTGAGGCTGAGAGGCGCTTTCCTACAGTGGAAGGAGGAGAGCTGAGATTCGAACCCTGGAGGTGAGTGTTGGCACGAACAGGCTGGACTGCCTCCCATGGCACTAAGAATTTCTTCGCCTCTTACTCTTGCACCTTCTCACAAAACACAGCAGCTGTCTTTCATCTCACATTTCATGTTCTCAAAATGTCCCAGAACACCTTCCTAGAACTCAGCCCCTGCTGGCTGGCCCCTCTCCCAGGCTCACCTCCCTCTGTCCTGGATCTCTTCCTCCTTGACCCTCTCCAGTGTGGAGCAGTCCATGCCTTCTCCAGCTCTAGATCCCTGGCCGCTCTGTCCTTGTTGGCACAAAGAGCCCAAAAGGCAGTTTGAGGACCCCACACAGTCCTACAAAGGGGCAGAAGAGGAGACATAACTCTTATCACACTGTTTTCAGTTCTTAGGAGAAGCCTCTGTATTCTTTCATACTGAGCACACACTTCCTGAACAACTCCAAGTGGAAATGATTTCACCTTCCTCTAGATTTCTATAGCGGGGATCATCGTTTCCATTCAGTTGACCCTGGTAGCCACTGGTAGGTGCGTTGCCTTTCCCAAATTGCCACTTTGTATCAGTTTCCACGACTGCAAAATGGAGAGAACAGTATCCACATCTCAAGTCCATCACAGGGTTCAACTAACAAACAAAATCAGCTAATTCCGGATGTATAGCTGACACTCATTAGATGTGAGTTGATTTTGAATCTTAGTCTGAAACCAGAACTTGTGTCTTTCTTCCTCCTTGCAACATTGAGTCGTAGTATTCATCTGGAGGAAGGAACTGATAAAGAAGCCGAAATTTCTCAGAAAAGGAAAAGGTTGAATCAAGATCTCATTCCATATTAAAAAAACAAAAACAAAAACTAAGCAAGCAAATAAGCAAAATACATGTGAGTAGGTATTATGGAAGGGGGCTGGGATTTAGCTCAGTTGGTAGAGCGCTGCGCTACAGTCTCTGAGGTCCCGAGTTCAATTCCCAGCACCACAAAAATGGGAGAAGGACCTGGCAATCCACTCCCAAGGTAATCCCGAAACAGCCATTGAAAACCCTATGAGGCTCGCTATGAGTGGGATGCCGTCTTGACGGCACCGAACAACAACAACAGGTATTATGGTTTGTCTTGAAATGTCCCTGAAATGTCATGTGTTTGAATGTTGGCTCTGCAGCTGGTGCCACTGTCCTGACAGGTAAAGGAACTTTGGGAGGTGGGATTCTAGCTTTGTGGAAGTGCCTCCTTGGGGGAATGCCTGTGGAAGTTTTTACCTGGTGCCCTGGTAGCCTCTGATCTGCTCATTATGATCTGCTATGTGGTGAAGTCTTCTGCCATAGATCCTGCAGCTGCCATGCCTTTCCTGCCACCAGCATGGACTGATCCTCTAATTGTGAGCCCTCAATAAATCTCTCCTCATATAAATTTGTTTTCGTTGGCCTCTGTCATAGTGGTATATCACCTGACTGATACAGTGTGCTTATTGGCTAGCTCATGTTTCCAAAGGTAGTCTTCTGGGGATTCCTTGGAGTATGGCATGACAAATGCACAGTGTGTTAGATAACGAAATGGACCAAGGTAGGGAGTCTGAATTCTGATCCCAGCTACACCTAGCTAGCTGTTACTCTGCGTGAGACGGTTACTTTTCTTAGGACTCAGTTTTATTTTCCTTTTAAATGGAAAATATCCAAAAAATAAACACCAGCAATAATTAAAAAAACCCCTCTGTTTGCTCCAGATGGTTAGATCAAGAAAGATAACCCATGCCAAGTTATTTTATCTTCTTATAAATTTCTAAAAAATGTGAGAGCTTACTATAGTAATTTCATAGTTTCCTTTTAATTAAAAAGTAATGAACCTAAGTGTCTCCCCCAATGTTGGATTGCCAGACACATTTTGGAGACGTGAAGTGGTTTCTACTCTTCCTTTTGGGGATGTGCTGTTCTTACTGCATTATTGTCAGGATTAGGAAGCACAGGATTGATACTTGGAGCTAGAACTACAACTGGCCTCCACAGGCCATTGCTATGCCTTTGATAGGACTGTGATTCAGCCCTCTGGGGTTTCTCAGTGTCTGGTTCCCAGACACTGAGAGTTACCCCTACCTCATGTAGTCTGTGTGTGTATATATATATACACACACACACATATACATATACATATATACATATACATATATATATACATATACATATATATATATATATACACATACATATACACACCCACACATATAAAAGATTATATATATTATATATAATTATATATATTTTTATATATTATATATTTATATAATATATAAATATATAAATATATATTTATATTATATATAATATAGTATATAATATATATTATATATAATATAATATATATTATATTATTAGGAAGTGGTGGGAATTTTTGGAGATGGGGCCTAGTTGGAGTAAGTAGGTCACTGGGGGTGTATCTTTGTGGGGTATTTCCCCCCAAAGGACCCAGTCTATGATTGGCTGGCCCCATTGCTTTTAGGCTCATGGTGGAAGGGTGTGGCAGAGAAGAGTCCTCACCTCATGGCACCCAGGAAGCAGAGAGAGACAGAGAAGGGCCTGGAACAAGAGATGCCCTCAAGGATACACCCCAGTGACCTACTTACTCCAACTAGGCCCCATCTCCAAAAGTTCCCACCACTTCCTAATAATGCCATGAAATTAGGCATCATGACCCAGTCATCTCACAGTGATTGGATCCACTAGCTGGGGGACCAAGCCATCAACACATGAGCCATTTGTGGGATACTTCATATCCAAACCATAACATCACAGCAGAGGTTCTTGATCCAAATTCTTTTTGCTGCTAAAGCTAGCTTTACTCATTGCTATTAAATAGGAATGCTCCAGAATGACTGATTACTACACAAATAAAGACATATGTCTATTTCAGATCTATCTATCTATCTATCTATCTATCTATCTATCTATCTATCATCTGTATTAGCTTCCCACGACTGTGACAAATATGAGATAATCAACTTAAAGGAAGAAAGGGATTTTTTGGATCACAGAGTCAGACGTTCCAGTTGATGGTCTCTGTTGCTGTACCTCAGGGCAGGAGTGTGTGGTGGAGTTACCCCTACCTCATGTAGTCAGGAAGCAGAGAGAAAGAGAAGGAGGAGAGCACTTGCGGTCCTGATCTGGTCCTCAAAGGCATGCTCCCAATGACCTACCTTCCTTTCACTAGGCCTCACCTCCTAAATGTCCCACTATCTCCCAATAGTGCCACAGGCTGGCAAACAAGGCTGGCCTTTGGAGAACATTCAAGATCGAAACTGTAGCACTGTTCCTCCACCTGTTTATCTGTCAATCCAAACTTTTGTTCAACTCGTCCATCCAGTTCTACCTGCTAGGATTTACCATTTTTCTTTTGCCTGCCTTCGGGGACAACAGAGAATAGAAGATATGGCTTCCACCCAAGGAAGTGTCATTCAATTTGTTCTTAGCCAAGTGGCGATCTAAATTTAGAGTCCGCAAGATTTCGAGAATGTCTTTCAACCGGTGGATGATGATCTGAACTTGATCCAAACTTTCATGCTTGAAGACTTTGCTTTTGTTACTATAGCTCCTGTTCGCTGCTGGCCAGTCACCTGGCTTTTTCATTTTGCCTGAGAAATGACCTTTCAAAAATTCCCTGGATTGCTTAAACCAGCTGCATGGCAGAGGCTGGCTGATGGTGGGCAAACCAAGGAAGGTCCATAGCTTCCAGCTTGGCCTTTCCTGGACCGCGGCCCACAGATCCTGGCTTTTCATAAACCCAAATGCAGTTCACCTGACGGCTTTCCCTAACAATTGTTTGTGTTACAGTCTGAGCCACAAAAGCCTCATGGGAACTCTGGGCCAGAAAGCACAGAGGTGGGTGTGGCTGGGGCCGAAGTGGGGTTAAGGTAGCTGATTATAGGATGTACCCCACCTCCTCTATCATGGGTGTAGCACTGGTTTGGGGGTTTGACTTTATGGCATCCCAAGTGAATTTAGTCCCCTCAATAGTGAATTCAGTTTGGAGATTTAAAAAAGAGCTTTTATTGCATTCTTGGTTAAAAAAAAAAACAAAACCACAGGCAATATGTTCTTTTAAAAGAGAAAAGAACAAAACAGGTTTTTCAAGGGCTGGATTTTCAGCTCCGAGTTTCCCACACTACCTATGAAAGGCTTTGGCAAGGGAAGCCAGTGGTTATTTAGGGTGAAAAAGATAAAAAAATAATATATAGATGATTCATGACTTACTATTTTACTATTTTCTGACTTTACAATGGTGCAAAAATGTACCCAAACAACAATTCTATTTTTTACTTTTAGTGGAGTATTTCTATTTTTATCAGTTCTGAGGATTGAATCCAGGGCTTTACCCATGCAAGGCAAATGGTCTACCAATGAGCTACACTCGCAGTCCCTAAGTACAATAGTCAATGATTTACATGATATATTCAGCACTTCATTATAAAATAAGCCTTGTATTAGACGATTTTGCTCAACTGTAGGCTAATGTAGGTGTCCCGAGCACATTTATGGCTCGCTAGGCTAGGCTATTATGTTTGGTAGGTCAGATGTATTAAGTGCATTTCTGGCTTGCAATGTTTTCCACTTGTAATGGGTTTGTTGAGAGGTAACCCTATCATAAATAAAAATGTCTGTACTGTGTGGAGCTTCACCCTTTAAGATCTCTTTTCAACGATCATTGATTGCAAGCTGACTCTCTGCTAGGTAGAGAGTAAGGTCCTCGCTCTGGAAAGAACTTACAGGGAAGCGGAAGGAAACCAACACTACCATCACCAAATCTGAAACCCCTGTTTGTGCCACCATGCCACACACATCTTCTGGGGAGAGGAGGAAAGAGCCTATTCTGTTGTGTTGATGGGATGGTAGGGAGAAGAATAGGATAACTGTGTTGGAGAACATTCAAGCTTAAAGGGTTCTTAGATTTTACATGAGGCTACACACTCATTTTAAAGATGGAAGAACTTTATTCCAGAAATGAAGTGACTTGCCTAAGGTCCAACAGCTACATTAGCAGTACCATGGGTCAAGGATACTAAACTTCCACTTCTAAGGTTGGTAGTGTTTTTCTTCCCCCCATTGTAATAACTTGCATCCTTAGGAAGGACTGATTACCACCATGTTGATTGTCTGAGTTGGTGAAGATCTCACTGAGTCTTCTTTCCTATATGCAGGGATAGTTCAAGGCCAGCTGCATTTCCAGTCCATCCTGTCTACTGATTTCATTCTCTTTCATTGGTTACTGCTGTTTGCATACTCAGAGTCTCTCCAGGAATTGGATATGCTCATGTCCGCTTGAGCGATGATGATTTCATTTTATAATTTCACCCAGAGGGAGAGTCTACTCTGTAGAAATTATAGAAGGTCTTAGGAAAAGCAGCTAATGGTAGACTTTTAGGTATTTATTATTTATTTGGGGGACAAGAGGCTTCCTGTGTCCCCCCAGTGACACTGTGCTAAAGACCACTCCATAGATCTTTGTTGTTATTTGGTGCCATTGAGTCATGTCTGACTCATAGAGACCCTCCTAGGGTTTTCAATGGCTGATTGTTTCAGGAGTGGACTGCCACAATCTTCTCCCATTTTTTCAGTGCTGGGAATCAAATCCCAGTCCTCAGGGACTATGCAGTAGCACTCTGCCAACTGAGCTAAATCCCAGACCTATCCATGTTGTTGTTGTTAAGTCCCGTCGAGTCTGTGTCCGACTCATAGCAACCCTATGTACAACAGGTGAAACACTATTGTTGTACATCTCTGCTATTCATAGGGTTTTCAATGTCTGATTGTGTTATTTTTTGCGGGGAGAGGGAATGGATTGCTGTCTCCTTCTACTAAGCCTACAACACTTGGTGTTCCAAGGTAGTCTCCCATCCAAGTACTAACCAGGCTCAATCCCACTTAGCTTCCAGGATCTGATGGGATCCATGCCACAGTAGTATGGCTGCAGGCCAGCCCTGCCCATAGATCTAGCTTTATTTTATTATTTTAATTTTTTCAGTTTCACATGATAGTAACTGTTGTTTATTAAGAATTATAGTGTGCCAAGCAAGGAGTTAAGTTCATTGCCTGTGTTATATTGCGCACTTGTCCAGGAAGTTTGGGTTCTCTCTTTCCATGGGCAGGAAGTGGCTCAAGGTTATGCAGCACTAAGTGGTAGGTCAAGATATAAATTCGCAACTGTGAGGAGTTCATGCTTCATGAGTACCGAGTTCAAATTTGGGATGACAAAAAAGTTCTGGATGTGGTTGTTGGTGGTGATGGTTATAGAACAATGCCAAGCATGTAATGCCATTGGACTGTACGCTTAAAAATGGTTAAAATGCAATGCATGATATATTCATGTATGGCAATGTTGCAGTGAAACCCATTTATTTGTACAATTAACATGTGCTAACAATTATAATAAGAAGCATAGTTAAAATGAATTTTGCTACAGACCTAAATCTGTTCTAAAATAAAGTGAAATAACTTCTTTCTTATACAGATTTTAAAAATTACCATATATTAATTGTACAAGGAAGTGGGTTTCATTACAATGTATGGAAGATGGCGGTCTAGTTTTGGAAGCAGTAACATTGTCAGGGAAAACCTTTGCTTGTTGTTAGAACCATTCCTTAGCTCATAGAATTGCATTAGAAATCTAGACCACTGCTTACAGGTAGAAATAGGCAGAGGAGTAATGCGTTTTGCAGAACCAAAAAGACAATGAGAAGGTCAAGATCACACAGGTAGCAGAGCTCTCTGATGGCCATGCCGCCTAGTGGAGTCATAGCTTCCTTCTTACCAGGCTGTGGCTCTAGTTCTGTCTGGACACCCACAGGTTCTGTGAGAATGTTGATGCCCGAGAACCAGGCTTGGAAGCAGAGGCTGTGTGGGGGATAAAACCATTACTCTGTGCTTTTGGTGTTACTTTGACCTTCTTCTCAGCATTGGTTCCCCCCACCAAAAAAAAAAAAAAAAAGTAAGTATTGCCCCCTCCCTGACATTTGATAAATACTTTGTATTGTAGGCCCATTTTGTTACTCAGTTCCTAGTTGCATTTTGGCTCCGTGTGCAGAATATTGGCTCTTAGGACAGTGTGTGTGTATGCACATTTTAATCTCTATATGTCAATAAGCCTACAGCCGTAGGACTGTGGTATCTAATCCTGTCAGATCTTGGACGCTAAGCAGGGTCAGGCCTGGTTGGTTCTTGGATGGGAGACTACCTGGGAACACCAGGTGCTGTAGGCTTGGGAGATGGACCAGAAACCCACTCCTAAAACTAAATTCACCATAGAAAACCCTATGAATAGCAGAGAAGCACTGACAAAGTGTTTGGCCTGTTGTATATAGGGTCGCTATGAGTCGGATGCCAATTCGATGTCACCTAACAACTACATATGTCAATACACTAAGACAATAAAGTTCCAAAGTTTGATCCAGGCATCTAGGGAATGATATATGGAGTGTGGTAAAATGTGGTTTCAGGATCCCAGAGTATTCTAGGCTAAAAGTTCTTCAGATTGTTTATAGTCATAAAATGTTTACATAAAGGAAATCCCTGAATTGTGGCTAGCAATTAATATTTTTTGTGCATATATATCTTTAAACAATATAATAGCTAACACTTTTTGCATGTATTGCAACTCGTTCCTAATGAATAATGGTGTAAATAATGCTAGAAAGGAATTAAGGATGGGGAGAAGAAGTAGGTAAAAATAGAATGATAAGAAGTGCTGTTGTTGTTAGGTGCTGTCAAGTCAGTATCCAACTCATATTGATCCTATGTACAATAGGTGAACCACTATTGTCAGTGCTTCTCTGCTGTTCATAGGGTTTTCAATGGCAGATTGATTTTTGGGAGTGGGTCGCTGGGTCCTTCTCCCAAGCCTACAGCACCTGGTGTTCCCAGGCGGTCTCTCATCCAAGTACTAACCAGGCCCAACCCTGCTTAGCTTCCGAGATCTGATGGGATCAGATGCCACAGGGCTATGGCTGCAGGGGTAAGAAGTGTAAAGGCTGAAAAGGAGGAAGAAGCGTATCATAATTTGTCAAGATAAAATATTGACAACCCATTTTTATAAATAAAAATATTAACTGTTTCTAATACATGTATGGGCATATAGTTAGGTATTAGCAAACACGGCAGAATTTATAAAAGTATAGAGTAAAGATCCATATAAAGGACTCTGGCCTTTGGTGATAAACATGTTTCACTGGAAGAAGTGTGGAATAGTGGCTGAGAGACTGGGCTAGGCGCTAAGGTTTCAAGCCAGCTGCTGCCACTTGCCCGCATGTTAAGCATGTTAATATGACTTCCTATGGGCCTCAGTTTCCTAGTCTGTAAAATGAGAAGAAGTGATACGACCTCAGAGGATTTCGAGTATTAGACAAAAGCTCGAATTGCTTAGCACGTGGCCATAATTCAATAAATGCCAGTTCCCTCTCAATCATGGAGGCTTTACTGTTTACAATGCACTTGCACATCATCATGGACTGGTGGTTCAGGCCCCTCCCAAACTCACATGTTGAAGCCCAAGTCTTCAATGCAGTGCTACTTGGAGATAGTCAGGTTTAGATGAGGTCATGAAAGGAAGGGCCTTGTAGTATCCTTACAAGAAGAGAAGGAAGATGGCGTGCCTCCTCTGTTTTTCTTTCTCTGCCAAGTGAGGACACAGTGAAAAGGTGGCTGGCTGAAAGCCAGGAAGAATGCCCTCAGTTGAGAGTTTGGACTTGCCAGCCTCCAGAACTGTGAGAAGTAAATGTGCATTGTTTACAGCATGAGGTCTTTGACAGTTTGTTAAAACATCCCAGGCTAAGACCCACATGGTGTATGTTATTTGAATAACTCCCAGTTTTGGAAGCGGGTTGGGCTGATCTGGTCTGCAGCTGTAGCATCTTGGCATCTGATCCCACCTGATCTCCAAAGCTAAGCAGGGTTAGCCTGGTTAGTCCTTGGAGAGGAGACCACCTGGGAATACCAGGGGCTGCAGGCTAGGGAGAAGGACCTGGCAACCCACTCCCGAAACAATCGGCCATTGAAAACCCTACGAATAGCAGAGAAGCATTGATGTACTGCCAGGCATGGCACAGTGTCAGGGATTATTTTGTTCTGTTGTACATAGGATTGCTATGAGCTGGACTTGACTTGATGGCACCTAACAACAACAATGCTGACCTGATTCCCATTTTATGAATGATGAACTGTGAAGCTTGGGGAATTCACAAAGCCTGATGCTGGGGTTGAGCTCAGCTGGTAGAGTGCCACTCTGTACTCTTGAGGCCCTAGGTTCAAACCCCAGCACTGCAATAATGGGAGAATGTCCTGGCAACTCACTCCTGAAACAATACGCCATTGTTGTTGTTAGGTGCCCTCCAGTCTGTTCAACTAGTAGTCACCCTATGTACAACAGAGTGAAACATTTCCTGATTCTGTGCCAGGCACATGATCTTTTTTATGTCTAAGCCCATTGTTGCAGTCATTTGGCCAATCCATCTAGTTGAGGGTCTTTCTTTTTTTCATTGACCTGCCCCTCTCCCAAACATGATGTCCTTCTTCAGGGATTGGTCCCTTCTGACAACATGTCCAAAATACAACAGATGCGGTCTCCACATCCTTGATTCCAAGGAAAACTCAGTGAACTTCTAGGACAAATCTGTTGGTTCTTTTGGCAGTCCACAGTATATTCCATATTCATCTACAGCACCATAATTCAAAAGCATCAATTATTTTCCTGTTTCCCTATTCAATGTTCAACTTTCACAACCATATGGTGCTGTTGAAAATACCATGGCATGAGTCAGGCGCACCTTTGTCTTTAGTGCGACATCTTTACTTTTCAACACTTTAAAGAGGTCTTTTGCCACAACTTTTCCCAATGCAGTGCATCTCTTGACTTCTTCACTGCTGCTTCCATGGTTATTGATTGTAGAATCAAAGCAAAATCTTGGACAATCTCAATCTTTTTTCTATTTATAATGAAGTTGCATACTGACCCAGTTATAAAGATTTTTGTTTGGTTGATGTTGATGTGCAATGCATAATGAAGGCTGTGTCCTTTGATCTTCATCAGTAAATGTGTCAAGTTCTTTTCACTTTCAGCAAGCAGAGTTGCGTCATCTGCATAATGCAGGTTGTTAATGAGTCTTCCTTCAATCATGATGCCACGTTCTCCCTCATAAAGTCCATCTTCTCAGATTATTTGCTCAACATGAAGATTGAAGAGGTAGGGTGAAAGGATACAGCACTGACACACATTGAAAACTCTATAACTACTTGAAATAATTCTTTTTTTTCTCTTTGCATGTTTTAAATTTTATGTATAGTAGTTAGGTCCAGAGCCTGCAGCTGTAGCCCTGCGGCATCTGATCCCGTCAGATCTCAGAAGCTAAGCAGGGTCAGGCCTGGTTAGTACCTGGATGGGAGACCACCTGGGAACACCGGAAGTTGTAGGCTTGGGAGAAGGACCTGGCAACCCCCTCCCAAAAATCAATCTGCCATTGAAAACCCTATGAACAGCAGAGAAGCACTGACAGTTAGTGTTTCCCCTGTTGTACAGAGGGTTGCTATGAGTCGGATACCGACTCGACGGCACCTAACAACAACAACAACAGTTAGGTCCAGGGCTGGGATTTAGCTCAATTGGTAGAGCCCCGCTCTGTAGTCTCTGAGGTTCCAGGTTAGATTCTCAGCATGGCAAAAATGGGAGAAGGACTTGACAATCCACTCCTGAGGCAATCCCGAGAAACAATCAGCCATTAAAAACCCAATGAGGGTTGCTATGAGTCAGACATGACTCAAAGGTACCTAACAGGGAGTTAGGACCGTTTCTGTTTGCATTCAGTTCTAATTCAATTACATCTCTTGTGATTAATTTTTATTTTTTGAATAAGTACACTCTTAATATGGCTCAAAAGTCAAAACTATATAAAAAAGATGTACCCAAAGAAATCTCATGGCTTCTTAAATTCTCTCATTCCATTCCTACCACCTTCTATTGGGTAGTGATTTTCATTATCTTAACCTAGGTATTGTCTTTTATTTCATATTTTTCTCCTAGAAAAGGCAATGTACTCTCTAACCTCTTTAACACTAATGTATAACATGCAAAGTACAACTGTGTAAAGTGAAAGTTGCTTCTCTCTGCTCTGCTCACCATAATCCTACTTGGACATGATTCTGCTGTTCCTCCTTTGCCATTCTTCCTCCCAGACTCCCTTCAAAGTGAGTGATGGCAGCAGATTGGAGCCCTATGGGATCTGAGTGTTCTGCTATCCATTGGGGTTGAGAATGTTTTCAGTGTGGTCCAAGTCAGAGCCTCTAGCTCCTCATGTCTAGATTGGATGCCTATTCAAAAGGCTGGTTTGACCTTAACTTTGGTGCAGAAGAAGTTCCACGCTCTCTCATCAGGGGGCTAGATGAGAGAATTGTTTGTCAACACAGCGGTCTCTCTCTCTCTCTCTCTCTATATATATATATATATATATATGTATGTATGTATGTATGTATGTATTTATGTATGTATGTATATATACACTGTGCCGTGGTGGAAATGACATACATAGTGTTTCTATTTTAACAACGTATGGCTTTCAAAGGGGCCAAAAGTTTACGTTTGGTTATACATTTAACAACTACCTGAAACCATCACTACGAATATCTTGAATGTCAGTTCAACACCTGGTGGAGTCAGGCTAGGCAGATCCTGATGGCAAATTCATTTAGAGATTCACAAGAGTGGAGAGACTAAGTTTTTAAATTTAGAACCTCATTGCCTGAACTCCAGTCTTCTGCTAATTCCTCTTTGCCCTAACTGTATGAGATGTCTCACATTTCGCTTGTTTTCGCCAAGCATCAAGTTTATCAATCAGGCAATAAAAGCAAAAGAGATCCTTACCGAGCCCTGAGCACGTCCTGGCAGAGGGGCCAGAGCTGGAGTACAAGTGGCCTCTCAGAGGATCAATTGCTAATGCCTGGGGGAGAAGCGCAGGGTCAGGATGACCCCAGTAGGAAGAGGCTGCTTTATTGGTTTGGAAAATGCCACTCGAGACACGGTGCGTTCCCCAGGGGCTATTGTGTGGGGAATCATAAACACAGGACTTTGGAGCAGACTCCCTGGAAAACCACTTAGCGCTCCAGCTCCATGGCTAGGCTTTGGAATCTTGTCTCCAGCACAGCTCTACTTCCAATTAGTTCTGCCCCTTCCAAGCAATGGGGTCATGTCCCCGCCAGGGTGCTGGACACTCATATAACTTGCGGAGATAAAGACAGCTATTAGTACATGTTTCCCCTGGTGTCCTGCATCCGGAGTCCACATCCTTCAGCAATGCATCTGGAGACCCGCCAGAGTCACCATATGCGTGCCTCAAAAAATGTCTCAACTTGTTCAACAAGGAATCAGTTGAATGCTGGATCTCAGACTGCTGGGGTCTTATAATAACATTCTACTTTATCAGGATGAAAGCTGGAGAGGGTTTTGCCCACAGCATGACCCCGCAGACTGCAGATCCTCTGGGGCATCATATTTAGCAGCTTTTTTCTTCCCTAAAAGCTGCAGTTCTTGGAGACTGTGAGGGATAAAGCACAGGGGAAGAGCTCATCTTTTCCCAGGCTCCCTCATTACAGAGGCTGCAGATGAGGGAGGGATGGTGGTAAGAATCCCCATTTGCATTCCACATGAGACCTGTGGTGGGTATCCCATAGGACAACCCACACACCCACCTTTTCGTCTGTGCTCTCCCTTCTTCAGCTCCCTTAGAAGTGGGAGTGGGATTCAAAGAGAAAAGCTTGTCAGAGAAAGAGGGAGAGGAATTGGATTGGTTGTTCGTATGTGCTGAGACCTATGACTAGCAGAGAAGCACTGACATAGCACTGGGCATGGCATAGTGTCGGGGAGTGTTTCCTTCTGTTGTACACAGGGTTGCTATGAGTCTGTCTTAACTCTATAGCACCTAACAACAACAACCTGTGCTGGGTAATATGCATGCTTTGTGAAAACCCAGCAATAATCCTGTGAGTTAATGAATGTTCTCTGCATTCTATGAAAGAGGCAGGAATGTGTCCATCATACTGAATGGCTCACCTGCAGTCACAGAGCGTAAAAGGTGGGGCTGGGAGTCAAACCTTAGCTGGGCAGCCTTTCTAGTAAATCACACTGCCTCCCTGTGCTGATGGCAACCATAAAGGACCCCACAGAAGTGACAACATGGGAGAAAATAGAGCAAAGGTAGGTCCTAGGAGCAGAGCCAATAGCTGGTTGTTTTCAGGATTACTTCAGGGAGTGGATTGCCACATCCTTCTCTCATTTTGGGGGTGCTTGGGATAGAACCCAGGGCCTCAAAGAGTGCAGAGCAGCACTCTACCAACTGAGCTAAACCCCAGCCCTAAGTGGCTTTGTTTATGCTGTACGTAGGGTCGCTATGAGTTGGACTCGACTCTACAGCACCTAACAACAACAACAACAACAACAACAACAACAACAGCATTTATTTATATTTACTAAGACAAAATTTAAAATACAGAAAAACTTGAAATATTTATTGGTCTATCTAATAGTAACAATACTATATACATTGCATGCTAAACCTTCCTTCCTTTTTCTTTTCCTTCTTTTTTCTTTCTTTCTTTCTCTTCCTGCCTTCTTTCCTTCCTGCCTTCTTTCCTTCCTTCCCTCCTTCCTTTATTTATCTGCAATGCTGGGGATTGAATTTACAGCTTTATGCATGGTAGATAAGCTCTTTACCCATGTGCTACACCTCTAGCCCATTAACAAAATATTTTAATAAAATAACTGTATTTGCCAAGACAAGCTATGTTATGATTAGAGTGGTACTTTTTCATTTTTGAAAATCTCTTTTATGAGTGACATACTAGAAAACAATTGCATTCTGTCACCTGCTCTTGCAAAATACTGTTTTGGTGGAAGAACACTTGATAAAAGCCTCACACAGATATCTGGTTGGGAAAGTAAGTATTTTAATAGTCTTTTCAGATAACAATTACTGTTCTTTGAAACCTCACTAAAGCTCAACAAATCATCGTTTTTTAAAAAGAATTTTTATTTTTCTGTATTTCAAAACATTTTACGTTAGTGTACAGTATAATGAGTTTCATTATGGCATTTCCATATAATTATATCATATACTTCACCCTTATTTGCTCCCTCTTTACTCATCTCATGTTGCTATGACCCCCTCTCACTATTCCCTTTTCCCCTCCGAATATATCCCTTTGTCAAGTGGTCATTCTTAAAGGTCAGCACAATGGGGACTGTGACAGCCCATCAGCGAGGCTTTGTGCTCTGTGAAATTGAAATCTATTGGTCTATCTTGCACTTTAAATATGTCTTTATCCATACATAATTTTCTAATTTTCCTGCATTGGTTGTTTGGAAGCTGTAAGTTCACTGAATCATGCAAATCTTGACAGTTGCTGATTGCTTTCATTTTTCAAAAACCACATTCATAAAAAATCACATTCATTTATCAGTAACCTCATTAGGAAAGTCATTGATAACAAATATGGAGGGTTCTTTTCTCTATGTGTCAGACTCACTTTGTTCATCTTCAAGAAAATGTCTGCCAAAGGCACAGATCTAAATAACCACAGGGCTATGGCCGGTCATTTTTTCAAGTGAAAATGTCCCTCTTTTCATGTGGTTCAGCTCAGAGGTCTACCACAAAGAGACCACCATTGGGCTTCCGGCTGTAGCAGAAGTACTTTATGCATCATCCCCATTTTGTCTCATGGATTATTACAAAGCTGTGCATGCAGAGGTCAAAATTTAATAACATTCATAGTTTTTCCTGCTTGATCAAGGACATTCACAAAGTAAAATGGGCACATATTCCCCCCAACCCTGCAAACATGTGGTATTAAATATGGCCCCGAGTAGAGCTTGGTGTCACTTCCTTGTTCACGCTAAGTGAGCAGTAATCCTAGCCACAGTTGCTCTTGCACCATCAGTGCAAATGTCAACATAGTTGGTCCAGGATAAAACATGAGATGTTTAAAAGTCATTCAGCACTTTGAATAGTTTAGTACCACTTGTGTTTGCTGCCAAGCATTTATATAAAACATCTTCTTTGATCATTAGTTGGTGGTCATATCAGACAAGTTCAAGCAAAACAACAATTTAGCCATATCTTTGGGCTCGTGTAATTGTAGATGAAAGTACAATTCTACAGAAGAGATGCTAGCTCAATTTGTATGTGTACAGATCAACCTAATTTATCAAGGCATTGTGTTTTTAAAAAGTGATAAGGTCCTAGAACCAGCTTTTCCCTCAGCAGGCATTCAGCAGGTGTCAACTGTAGGTGCTTTACCAAATCTCAGTAATTATTTCACTTCTCCAGCCTGTGGCTCTCAGAATGATACCACAGCCTCACTGATACCAGGATGCTATCCAACAATGTCCTATTGCATAAGACACTAGTAGGAAATTATCAACCATGAAACCAAGGGAAAAAGGGCTTTGCTATATCCTAATTTCTTACAGTTTTGTTCAGTTTCTTCAAGCCAGTTTTTCCCTTCCATGAGTCGGAGAACTATAACGTCCCCTGTATCTTTTTCAGTATTTTAGAGTTTGACAATTGCAATGGTGGGTTGAAAAAGTGTTTCTGGTCTCCCCTTTTATGTCAATGAATCCTCCTTAAATATCAAAAGAGCATATTTAAAATGTGTGGTATTAAGCCCAGCACTGTGGTGTGCCACTGTAATTTCAGCAACTCAGGAGGCTGAGGCAGGTGATCACCACGTTTGAGGCCAGAGGGAGCCTGTGCATCTTAGCAAGATCCTGTCTCAAAATAAAAAATAAAAATGGGCATGAGGGTGCAGCTCAGTGGCAGAGAATCTGCCTAGCATGTGTGAGGCCCTGGGTTCGACCCCCAAGTAATGCAAAAAATTATTTCAGAATGAGTTTTTTAAGTTTTAAAATGTTTTAAATAAAACTTAGAAACATCTGAAAAACTAAAAATGTATTTTTTGCAAAAGAAGACAAAACATATTTTGTTGTAATTCTATATAGCTATGAGGAAAACTTGTGGCTTTAAAAGAACAATTCATTGGATGGTTAAAAAAAAAAGGTTAACAGTGATTATAGATGGTATAACGAAAGGTAGCTAGTGAAATTTCAGGTGTCCTGAGAATAACCTAAGCTGAAGTCTGAAAGTTCATGGGTTTCCATTCTTTACCCACAATCATAAAACATCCAAGAACACACAAACACAGATTCCATTAGCCATCGCAGCAGTCATGTTATCACACATCTTGTAGCTTCAGGAAAATACCTGCACACATTTGTGAGAAGTGTGTAATTTTCATAAGAATTCATGAGGAGGATAAAGAATGCTTTAGTGATTGCTATGGAAATAATTTTGACATCATGGATCCCCTGAAAGAACTCCTGGCTCTTTGAGAACTGTTGAATAAGAGGGAACTGAGCAAGCATCAGAGGAAAGAAAGAAACTACTTAGGACCTTCTTTTTGATGTTTTAGGGAGATGGAAAAGGGGATGTGAGGATTCTGCATCACTGGGCTTACCTCGCTGAGTAGGCAGACAGAGGAATTCGAGGATGAAAACCCTAGTCAGGAGTATAGGATATATCTTTTCCTGTGTGATCACAATTCAACTTTATAAAGGAACAGAGGGCTGGGATTTAGCTCAGTTGGTAGAGCACTGCGCTGCAGTCTCTGAGGTCCTGAGTTCAATTCCCAGCACCGCAAAAATGGGAGAAGGACCTGGCAATCCACTCCCAAGGCAATCCCGAAACAGTCTGCCATTGAAAACCCTATGAGGGTCGCTATGAGTTGGATACCGACTCAATGGCACCTAACAACAACAACAACAACAACAACAAAAGAACAGATTGCTGGTCTCAGTACAAGTCTCATGTAGAGTTGAGAACACCTAATAGTTATGGATCAGAGCAAAACCTATTAAATATGACAAGGGAAAGAATAACAGAAAAAGGTACAATTGGAAGAATTACTTTCCCCTTCCTTAAACTTCATGTCTAGTTTGTGTCTTTTTCAAACTATTTTTTTTTAAGGTGAGTATTTGCTTCTTTCTCATTGTTCTTTTATTGTGGTCTCTGATTCTCTTCCTTGTATGTCTATTTCACTGCTTAGGGTTATCTGGCCAAATAGTACAGAATCTATAGTGACCCTAATTTCCATAAGGTGTATTGTTGGGTTGTCAGTGCCAAAGATATTTTCTGGAAAGGAGTGCTATTGGCAAGAGCAGGTGCCTTTTTGACTCATTTTCCTCCATCAAATCTTAACTGGCCTATTGACAATTTCCACTGGTTTATACGTCCTTATTTTTCTCACCTTACTCTATTAGAATACTTAAGATAAGTTAAAACTAAAACCAAAACCAAACATCAATAAAACTCCACAATGGCATAGTCTGATAGAAATTTCTGCCATGATGTCTGTGCTATCCAATATGGTAGCCCTTAGTCACAATCGTCTATTGAATTACTGAAATGCAGCTAATACAATTGATGTGTTGAATATTTTAACTTGAGTGAACCTTAAACAGCCACATGTGGCTTATCACTACCATATGTGTTAGCACATCTCTAGAAATCATTGGCCCAGACCAATCTTTTGTTTTCTTCTTATCTCTATATTCTTGTATCTCTTAGAGCTTAATAACTTATCTTTCCTTAATAGCAGTTATTCATATTGTTTTCTCTAATGAAATCTTATTTGTCCCTTAAATTGCAATTTCAGAGCCTTTTATCTTGTTAAATTTTCCCAGAATCTAGAAGCAAAATTGTTCCTTACTTTGTACTCACGTAGTATCTTGTTCATGTTACGAAGATAGCATTTGTCAAGTTGTTATTTTTGTAGTTGTGAAATATTTTTCTCTTCCAGCACTGTCTAATGCAGATGCCACTCCACTTGTGGCAACCTAAATTTATATTAATTGAAATGGAATGAAATTATAGATTCATCAGTTGTGCTTGCCATTTCAGGGATTCAATGGCCACATATGGCTAGTGGGTACCAGACTGGACAGCACAGTGGTAGAACATTTCTATCACTGTAGAGTTCAGTTGGACAACACTGATTGAATTCAAGGGAACAGTTTGGAGGGAACTAGACCCTTATCCTGTCAGGTCATGTTAGGTCAAAAGGAAAGGGCTCATAGGCACGTTTAATGCTAGGAGGTGAAAGGTAGAACAAAAAACTAACTGGTGAGTTAAAGAACAAGGATGGTGGAAAAAGACTACAAAACACCAAAGGCTCTTGTGTGGTAATAATAGCCATGGGCTAGGTACTAGAGGAGTCAGCAAATCAGGGTCAGAAGCAAACAACAACAACAACAACAACAACAACAACAACAACAACGGCTTCTTCTCTCTTGGGAAGCCCACATCTGTGTCTTGGTGCTCTCTCTCTCTCTCTTTTTCTCTCCCTCTCTCTCCTCTCCCTCCCTCCCTCCCTCGTTCTCTGTCTCCCTCTCTCTCTCCCTCTGTCTCTCTCTCTCTCTGCCTGCATGTATTCTAAGTCATGCATGTAATAAACTCTAAAGTGTGTACTTAATAAACTCTATAACTTTATTTTACTTCCTCTAACTGAAACGCTTTTCTGCCAGTAAACCAAGGACCTTGCTTAACCTGACCAGATGTCCCAACTAGGGAAGCTCCTCAGGCTGGGTGGCCAAGCTGAGCTGCATCCCTCTGCTGAACCACCACTGACATTTTTGTGGGGCTTATCTGGGAGCTGAGAGGTGAACAAATGTGGTGAGTCCTCTTAACTGATGATGCATATCTGCTTCTTTGCTTTATTTCCTGGATAATATCTTTACTATTTCCAGCTTTAAAAAGTCTGGTCTTTTCCTCAGGAAGCCTGGCCTGGTGGTCTAGGGAAATTATGGACTGATGGTAAGAGCTACACTCTTGCACAATCCAAAAGCCTCATTTTTCTGGCCTCAAAGCCCCATTTCCCTGAGAGGTGAACTTACTTCTTCTTCCTCTTCACTTTGATCTAGGCTCTCCTCTGTCCTCTAGCCCATATTCCCTAGAGACTATGCCCTTAAACCTCACCTCTTGCCTCCTAAACCAATGGCATTGAAGGATGAAGTAGAAGCTGCCTTGAAGGAATTAGTGAACCACAAGGATCCAGGAATTGATGGAATACCATTAGAGATGTTTCAACAAACGGATGCAGCACTGGAAGTGCTCACTTATCTATGCCAAGAGATTTGGAAAATAGCTACCTGGCCAACTGACTGAAAAAGATCCATATTTGTGCCTATTCCCAAGAAAGGACATCCAACTGAATGTGGAAACTATCAAATGATACCATTAAAATCACATGCAAGCAAAATTTTACTAAAGGTCATTCAAAAGTGACGGTAGCAGTATATAGACAGAGAACTGCCAGAAAATCAAGCCAGATTTAGAAGAGGTCAGCGAACCAGGGACCTCATTGCTGATGTCAGATGGATATTAGCTGAAAGCAGGGAATATCAGAAAGATGTTTATGTTTTATTGACTATGCAAAGGCATTTGACTGTGTGGATCATAACAAATTATGGATAACACTGCAAAGAATGGGAATACCAGAGCATCTAGTTGTACTCATGAGGAATTTGTACATGGACCAGGAGGCAGTCATTCAAACAGAACAAAGACACACTGCTTGGTTTAAAGTCAAGAAAGGTGTGCGTCAGGGCTATATCCTTTCATCATATCTCTTCAATTTCAATGCAGAGCAAATAATACGAGAAGCTGGACTTTATGAAGAAGAATGCAGCATCAGGATTTGAGGAAGACTCATTAACAACCTGTGTTATGTAGATGACACAACTCTGCTTGCTGAAAGTGAAGATTTGAAACATTTACTGATGAAGATCAAAGAACACAGCCTTCAGTATGGATTGTGACTCAACATCAACAAAACAAAAATCATTGTAACTGGGTCAGTATGCAACTTCATGATAAATGGAGAGAAGATTGAGGTTGTCCAAGATTTTGCTTTACTTGGTTCTACAGTCAACACCTTGAAAGCAGCAGTCAAGAAATCAAAAGACTCATTGCACTGGGAAAAGCTGTGACAAAAGATCTCTTTAAAGTATTGAAAAGTAAAGATGTCACATTAAAGATGAAGGTGCACCTGACTTATGCCATGGTATTTCCAGTCACATCATGTGGTTGTGGAAGCTGGACATTGAACAAGGGAGATAGGAGAATTGATGCTTTTGAATTATGGTGCTGGAGACAATTATTGAATACACCATGGACTGCCATAAGAACAAACAGATCTGTCCTAGAAGACGTGCAACCAGAGTGTTCCTTGGAAGCAAGGATGGCTAGACTGCATCTTATGGATTTTGGACATGTAGTCAGGAGGGCCCAATCCCTGGAGAAAGACATCATGTTTGGGAGAGTGGCAGGTCAACGGAAAAAAGGAAAACTCTCCACTAGATGGATTGATATAGTGTCTGTAACAGTGGGCTTAAACATAAATAAGATCATGTGTGGGGCATGGAATTGGGGAACATTTCATTCTGCTATACATAGGTTCACCATGAGTTGGATCTGCCTTGACGGAACCTAACAACAATAATAATTTGGACAGATTTATGGGTAATCTTGTCCACTTGTTGTATTCCTGAAGAAAAAGGATGCATTTGAGCAGCTTCTGAAGCAAGATCTTTGGCCTTCATCAACCCTTAAGATCAAGGAATCAAAGTCTCATAGCAGAGAAATGAGGCAGGATAGAAAGGGAAATTTGGGGGACATGGAAAGGGGAAGAGCTATCACTTTAGGATCTGGTTTAACTCTCACCAGCTGGGAATCAAGAACTTTGACACAACTACCAAGAAAATTGCTGAGGACTGCCTGCATAGAGATGTTATTTGGGGAGACATTTTGAGTAATGAAAATGTTAAAATTGCAATAAGCCACAATTGGGATCAAAATATATGTAATCTTTGAGTTTGACCTTGCTTTCCTCTCTGTAATTCTCTGCTTCTTTGAGACATTCCCAGGCAATTCCCTCATGACTCTTTTCTTAAACCTATACAATGTACCTTGTGAATCATCTTAAAATTATGTGCCTGGGAAAAAAATCTAGATTCTCATAATTCACTTGTAATTCATGGTAATATGGAATAAGACCTGAGCCAGGAGATGAACCTCTTTGACTATCATAGCGATAACCTGATAGAATTCCTAGAGATGAAACCCATAAAACTATGGGGGTGGCTCTAATGGGAAGTTCCTTCAATTAAAAAAAGAAAAAAAAAAGAAACTTTGCCAGATAGAATGTGGGCACATATGAAATGAAATGATTTTCTTGGTCACATGTTAATCTGCACCCCTGCTAAATGACTCAGAATCTTAGAGTTGTACCAAAGGCATGGCTTCTAGCAGATGGGAGATAATGCTCAATTTTTTTGTGAAATAAAATGCAACAAGACATAAATGAAAATTATGCATTTTATTTTTATTTATTTATTTATTTATTTTTATTAGAAATTTTTAATGTACATCATAATGTGATTCATTTTGATATGCTTTTCATTGTGACGATTTTCATATATGCAATTTGATAAACATTATTCATATAGGTTACCCCTTACCCTACTGTATGCTTCCCCCCCTCCCCCCTTCCCATCTAAGTTTCCCATCCAAGTCTTCTCTATCTTTTACTTAGTAGTTTTTTTCTATATGTCCTTGGGTTCCAGTTTAGATATAAAACATCTGTGTTATAAACACATATACACTGAAGAGAAATAGATAAGTCTCGGTGAATAGTTTCTCCCATTAGGAAGGTCACAGTCTAGATATATAAATGGATAGGCAACCAGTTAGCGCAATACAATAATGCTGTCAATACGAACCAAAAATGGAGCCCATTGAGAAATGTGACTCATTCTGCTTGCACTGGCCATCTTTTTCCCAATATGAATCCACCCTTTGCTTAGTGATGCTCAGGTACAATGATGTTTATCAAATAGAAGAATGGATGCTCTTTTAAGAAACATTCCGCTCCTTGTAATCTGTGCCTTGCCTCTTCATGATAGCTCATAAAATGCCTCCAAATTCCCAACTCAAGACCAACCTCATCCTGAAGGCTCGGGCAACTTTCCTTTCAACAATCACTCAACCAACACTGGTGGAACATTTCCTGTGCACCCTGCCTACTGCTGGGTGCTTTGGAGGAGAACATGTCAATCTTTGTCCTCAAAAAGTTTAGAATTTCGATACGAAAACAAGAATGATGCACTTGAAGATGTCACTATCAATCCTATACAGTTCTGCTAAGTATCACGTGAGTGGTACAGGCATTAAATGCTAGGCCAGTTCATAGGAGGGAGGATGTTTTCCAGCTGGTATGACCCAGCTGTTGTGATTAATCCGCACAAAGATGGCTAGGGGGATGGTAGCAGGTCTATTCTCTGAGGACTTTACTGCTAAAGTAAGCCATTCCAGGGAGTAAGGAAACTGATTCCAGTAAATGAGTCCCTTTCTGCTTTAATTTTAGAAGAGTATCAGTAAGTGGACTATCTATTGTAATTCAATGACCAGCAGCTTGACACAACTGTCACAGACTGCTGCCCACTCACTGCCCCCACCATGAATTAGGTCCTTTGAGAAGCTGCAGAAATTCCTTAAGGCCACAAAAAGTACAAAAATTCTTGTATACGACTAAAGATCCCATTATTAGTTATGTGTTTGGGAAAAATCTATAATCTCATAATTCACTTGTAATTCATGGCAGTATGGAGTAAGAGCTGAGCCAGGAGGTGGGCGTCCTTAGCTATCATAGTGATAACCTAGTAGAATTCCTGGAGAGGAAACCCACAAAACTATGGGGGCGGCTATCTAAGACCATGCTCCCAAGAGTTTCTTACTATCAAGTTTGTTCCTACTCAGCCTTGAGAAACTTGTGCAAACTACCATTTAAGTGTTCCTACCCATTTATGGGGGAAGGACCTGGCAACCCCCTCCCAAAAATCAATCCGCCATTGAAGACCCTATGAACAGCAGAGAAGCACTGACAATAGTGTTTCGCCTGTTGTACACAGGGTCGCTGTGAGTCGGTAACTGACTCAAAGGCACCTAACAACAACAACAACACACTTATGGATGGTTCCAGTAGCTTCAACTCCAGCTGATCTTGTCCAGGCGTCTCTGAACTTTGCCTCCCTTTCCAGATTGTGAGTGTTAAAGATGCACACTCTGACTGTTGGACTTGAATGCGCTCACATGAGCTAGATTTTGCATGTGTTCCTCTCACATGCAAATCAGCTTTGGCTCTGAAACTCTACTTGGTTAGGCCTTTTGTTCCCGTTTGTTCTAGGGTGGCAGTTGGGAACAGAAGGACGGATGAACTTTGCATTAGTTTTTGCATTTAATGAGTTCTTCACATTCTGTTTCCTTTTTTTGGGTGATTATGGCAACAAGTTCTCTTCATTTCAGAGGCCAACCCTGAAAAACTTTATAACTCATTTTACCTGTAATTCTTTACCTTATGGCTTTATGATGGTGTCGTAAAAGGGTTCATTGAGATGGACTGATCTTACATTAAACATACAATTAACTTAGCATAAAAAAGTGTACATATAACCATAAATAATGTAATGTGGTTCTATTATTAACACTAATCCCTTGCACAGGAATGAAAAAACCCCTTCTGATGTGTGACCAAGGAAATGTTTTCGCCCTTGCCTTTTCTATGTCCTCTTTTTTTCTTTTTTTTTGGTTCTGTAACATTCACCTCTTCTTTTCCAGAGCCCGTGATATTCTGGGTCCCATCCAAGTCTGCTTGGGAATGTATGTTGCTTTTAACTAGGATTTCATTAAAATCACTTCCAATATGCACTTGTTCAAATTTCACACTCAAAGCACAGAGATAATTAAAATTGCAGCTTTGACATCAGGCAGACTGGGTTTGAATTTTGAGCTCTGTTGTTCACAAACTCCATGATCTTGGACCCCCTTCTTAATTTCTGCATAGCTCAGTGTCTTCATTTCTAAAACAGACATAATAATGGCATCAAACTCGGAGGATAGCAGTGAGGACTAAATGAGACACTTCCGTGCTTGCGTGCAGTATGCTCTTAGTAAGTGTTAGCTCTTGATGGTAACCATGCTAGCACTCGGTACTTCCCACTGTGGTTGCTGTGTGGTAACTATGCTATTCTGTGCGATACTGGGCCGAGGGCCATGCATTTCTTCCCTAGTCTCTGTCAAATGTCTGCTGCAGCTGCCAGTGACTCAGGAGAGACTTTCTCTGTGGGGCTTTGCATTCGGTGGCATCTCGGTAGAACAGTTTTCTTGTTATTTTGGTAGAAAGAAGTCATTTTCTGGGTTGAGTGTGAAATGGAAAAGACCCTTTTCTTTTTCACTTCTCCACACTCACACATTTTGCAGTATATTGTTGACTTTCCCCCCAAGTTGTACTATTAGGAACTCCCTTGGATGAAGAGCCTACAGCCTTGGCCCTGTGGCCTCTGATCCCGTCAGATCTCGGAAGCTAAGCAGGGTTGGGTCTGGTAAGTACTTGGATGGGAGACCTCCTGGGAACATCAGGTGCTGTAGGCTTGGGAGAAGGATGTGGCAACCCACTCCCAAAAATCAATCCGTCATTGAAAACCCTATGAACAGCAGAGAAGGACTGACAATAGTGTTTTGCTTGTTGTACAGAGGGTTGCTATGAGTCGGATACTGACTCAACGGCACCTAACAACAACAACAACAATTGGATGAAGAAACCTGGGGGATTTAGTTTCCTTATTGCTTCATAGGGCATGCAGGTGAAACAGGGGTCTGACTGCTCCTTCATAAAAAATAAATCAGTCAATGCATGTCTCCATGGAACTAACCAACTTTTATCTACTGGTTGTTGGGTTTTTGCAAGAACTCAAGCTGTCTCCAGGCAAAATTATGGAGATGAGGAAGCTTGGGTTTATCTTCTCTCAGGTCTTTTGTCTGAGTTTTCCTGTCTCTTTTTCTGCATCTCCCCTGCACAGGTTGCAAGAGCTGGGTGCCCTTACAATCACATGCATTTAGTTTGGCAGGGAGTTCTGAGTTCCAGAAAAATTTTGCATAAGGAACGAAAGGAAATGACCATGAGGAAATGAACCAAAGAAGCAAATTTTATGCTGCCTCTTAGATGGCATACAAAGGCTGTGTATGCCACCTGTGAGGTCCTCTGAGGTAGCAACTCACAGGGAAGAGGAAGATTTCAGCTATTTTATAAGGGATAAACCATAGACCACAGAGACAAAGGGAATTTTCCAAGATTACCCAGCTAGGAAGTGGTAGGGCTGGGGTTTTAGATACCAAACTTCTCAGAGTAATTTGGTGGCATTTGGCTTCATACCTGTGGGGTGGTTGACCATGTGCAATCAACCCTCTGTATCTGCAGGTTCCTCAGCTGCAGTTCAAACCAAGCATATATAGAGCACTGCCTAGAGAGGCAGTTCACCCTGGGCTGAAGTAGCTAGGCCCACTTGGAGGTCTGAGGCTTGTTCCCCAGGCAATAACCTTTGCCCTACATCTGGGAACTCCTGGGTGTCGAGCTTCCCAAGATGGCACTGGTGTCCAACTCCTCTCCTCAGACCCCTCGACACCTGATTGGCTGTTCTCAAGCCACCAAATGGCTCCTGGTTGGACCATTCAGGAACCACCCCTGATTGGTCCTTTTTACAAACCCAAATTTGCATATCTCCCCTGATTGGCCAAGGCCCATATGGAGTGGCAATCTCTGACTGGTCACTGGCTAGTTCTTGAAGGGAATATAAGGGGGGTGCATGGACCAGTCAGGGTCCAGTCCACTGACTGGGACAGATGAAGTAATAAAGAACTATGTTGAGCTGAGCACTTGGAGTTGGCGTCTTCACTGGAAGAAAGAAGCAAGGAGCTGCTGTGGGCATAAACCTCTGAGCTGTCTCCAGGGACTGGCAGAATAGCCATGGGCATAAGCCTCCTTTCCAGGCAATATGGTTCTCTGGTGCTCAGCTCCCCCTCACCAGACAGCGGGTCTTTGGTGGCTGGTTGGAGCTCATGAACGGAGCGAGTCCAGTGGCAGGGCAGTGCCCCACAAGCATGGACTGAAAATATTCGGGAAAATACTGTGCCAGCACTGATTATGTACAGACTTTTTTTTTTGGGGGGGCATTATTTCCTACATAATACAATGTAACAGCTATACATGGCATTTACATTTGTTAGGTGTTCTATGTGATCTGCAGATGATTTGCTGCATACGGGAGGATGTGTGTAGGTTACATGGTACACCACTGCATTTCTAGAAGGAACTTGAACAGCGATGAATTTTGGCCCACACAGGGGACCTGGAACTAATCCTCTGCAAATGCCACAAGATGCCTGTGCTCACGCTGGTGCCTGAGGCCGCAGGGAGATATACGGACAGGCCCTGCTTTCGTTGGACATTCTGCTTTCTGTTGTCAGCGATGGGAGGTAAGACGGGAAAGGGTTAACAGATGGCTCGCAGTTCCCTCAAGAACCCTGCTGACTTTTGTACAGTAAAATAATAAAGTTCCAATTTGGGAGCAGATTTGCTACTGTGACACTAATACTGCCCCAGGCAGTTAGAGGATTAGATGAGCACAAAGCTTTATGAGGCCTCACTGTGGCCCTGGAGGGTGATTCAGCATGTCGGGCGCTGGGAGGGTAGCGATTAATTGGAACTGGAGAGAAGGAGCCCTGGTTTGGCAGATCGGGTTTAAATGGGTGGATTGTCTGGCCGAGAGACTGTTTCTGTTCACTCTTGGCTTTGGTTCAATGCCTTCAGCCAGACCGTTCTGCTCCCAGCTGGACTTTGCTCCAAGTGCTTTTCTTTTCTTTTTCTTTCTTTTCTCCCTTCCTTTCTCCCTCCTTTCCTTTCTTTTCCCTCCCTCCCTCCCTCTCTCCCTCCCTCCCC
>VMDO01025077.1:0-28756 GCA_007922755.1 Pedetes capensis | reverse complement strand
CACACCAGCAAAATTCTACTAAAGATCATTCAGAAGCGACTGCAGCAGTATATAGACAGGGAATTACCAGAAAATCAAGCAGGATTCAGAAGAGGGCGGGGAACCAGGGACATCATTGCTGATGTCAGGTGGATATTAGCTGAAAGCAGAGAATATCAGAAAGATGTCTATCTATGTTTTATTGACTATGCAAAAGCATTTGATTGTGTGGATCATAACAAATTATGGATAACACTTAAGAAAATGGGAATACCAGAGCACCTAATTGTGCTCATGAGAAATCTGTACATGAACCAGAAGGCAGTTGTTCGAATAGAACAAGGAAACACTGAGTGGTTTAAAGTTGAATAGTCCATGGTGTATATATACTACATTTTTCTTACCCACTCATTTGTTGATGGATATGTAGGTTGAATTCATATCATGGCATTGTGAATACTATTGCAATAAACAGGGAGGAACACGTACATCAAAGGTACATTGACTTATATTCCTTTGGATATATATGCAGGAGTGATATATCTGGGTCATATGGTAGTTCTATATTTATTTTTTAAAAGAAACCACCAAATTTATTTCCACAGCAGCTACAACAACCTACATTCTCACCTGCAGTATACTAGGGTTTCTATATCCCCACATCCTTGCCAGCATTTGTTATTGCTTGTTTTGTTGATGTTAGCTATTCTGACTGGGGTGAGATGGTGTCTTAATATAGTTTTAATTTGCATGTCCCCAATAGCTAAGGATGTTGAACATTTTTTTCATATGATTGTTGGCCACTTGTATTTCTTATTTTGAGAACTCTTTGTTCAATTCATTTGCCCATTTTTAGATTAGATAACTTGTTTTTTTGTGTTCAATTTTTTTGGGTTCTTTATGTATTCTAGGTATTAATTCCCTGTCAGATGTATAGCTGGCAAAGATTTTCTACCATTATATATGCTGTCCCTTCATTCTGTTGTCTTCTTTGCTGTGCAAAAGCTTTTAAATTTCATGCAATTCCATTTGTTAATTCTTAGTATTGTTTCTTGTGCTATTGGGATTCTATTCAGAAAATACTTGCCTATGCACATGTCTCGAAGTGTCTTGCCTATATCTTCTTCTAGCAGTTTCAAAGTTTCAAGTCTTGCAGTAAGGTCTTTGATTCCTTTTGAACAGATTTTTGTACAAGGTGAGAGAGAGGGATCTAGTTTCAGTTTTCTAGATGAAGTTATCCAGTTCTCCCACCATCATTTGTTGAAAAGGCTATCTTTTCTCCAATTTATATTTTTGACATATTTGTCAAATATCAGTTGGCTGTAGTGAACTAGGCTTATTTCTGGATGTTCTATTTCATTGGTCTATGTGTCTGTTTTTGTGCCAGTGCCATGCAGTTTTTGTTACTAGTGGTTCAATTTGAAATTAGATATTGTGATGCCCCATGTATGACTCTTTCTGCTCAGAATTGCTGTAAGGATTTGGGGTCTTTTGCACTTCCATATTAATTTTAGCACTTTTTTACATTTCTGTGAAGAATGTCATTGGAATTTTAATGCAGATTGCATTAAATATGTAGATTTCTTTCAGTAATATAGCTATTTCACAATATTAATTCTTCCAATCCATGAGCATGGGAGGCCTTTCCATCTCCTATCTAGTATCTTTTTCAATTTTTTCTTCAGCGTTTTAAAGTTTTCACTATAGAGATCTTTGACCTCCTAAGTAGGGTTTACTACTAGGTATGTTATTCATTTTTATGCTGTTGTGAGTGGGATTGTTTTCTTGGTGTGGTTGTTATTGGTATATAAAAATCTATTATTTTTGTATGTAGATTTTTGTATTCTGCTACTTTGCTAAAAGTGTTTATCAGCTCTAAGAGTCTCCTGGTGGAGTTCTTAGGGTCTTGTAAGTAGAAGATCATGATCATATCATCTGTAAATAGGAATAATTTAACTCCCTTTCTTATTTGTTTCTCTTTTATTTCTTTCTCTTTCCTCATTGTTATAGTTGTTGTTGTTGTTGTTGTTGTTAGGTGCCGTTGAGTCGGTATCCGACTCATAGCGACCCTCATAGGGTTTTCAATGGCTGAGTGCTTCGGGATTGCCTTGGGAGTGGATTGCCAGGCCCTTCTCCCACATTGCTATAGTTAAGAGTTCAATAATTATATTGAGTAACAGCGGAAAGAGTGGAGACCATTTTCTCTGTCCTGATTTTAGAGGAAGTACTTTGTTTTTTCTGGTTTAGTATGATGTTGATGATAGGTTTTTCAGCAGTGAGTCCATCCAATCCTGGACTTTTCTTTGTTGTTCTTTATTATTGCTTTAATATCATTGCTCATTATAGATCTGTCCAGCTCATAATGACCCTCATAGGATTTTCGATGGCTGATTGCTTTGGGAGTGGGCGGTCACATCCCATTTTTGTGGTGCTGAGGATTGAACCCATGTCCTCCAAGAGTGCAGTGCAGCACCCTACAAACTGAGCTAAACTCCAGCCCATACATCTGTTTAATATATTTATATCCTCTAGATTTACTTTGGCAGGTCATATGTGTCTAGGATTTCATCCATTTCATCTAAGTTTTCCAGATTTTTGGAGTATAATTTTTCAAAGTGTTCTCAGGTAATCCTCTGGATTTCATTGATATCTGTTGTAATGTCCCCTTTTTCATCTCTAATTTTATTAATTTGAGTCATCTTCCTCATTTTTGGTTAGTTTGGCTAAGGGTTTATTGATTTAGTTTTTCTTTTTAAAAAAACTTTGTTTCATCAATTATTTGTATTGTCCATTTAGTCTCCATTTCGTTAATTTTTGCCCTGATATTTTTTACTTCTTTCCATCTACTTCTTTTGTGTTTTTCTTCTTGTTTTTCTAAGATCTTCAGCTGCATCATTTATATGTGTCCTCACTGATTTTTTACTGTAGGCACTCATCACTATAAAATTCCCTCTCCGAACTGCCTTTACTGCATCCAAAATGTTTTGATAGGCTGTGTTTTATTTTCATTTGTCTAGGAATTTTTAAATTTCCCCCTGATTTTTCAACCATCTACTCTTCATTTAAGAGTGCATTGTTCAATCTTCATGTATTTGTGTATTTTCTGCAGTTTCTCTTGCTGTTGACTTCTAGTTTAATTCCACATAGTGTGACAGGATACAAGAAATTATTTTTTCTGTTTTTGTTAAGACTTGATTTATGGCCTAAAATGTGGTCTGTTTTAGAGAATGTTCTATGGGTTGCTGAGGAGAATGTATGCTGAGAAGTTTGATGTTATTCTGATGGGTTTGCCTTTGTGATTGAGTTGGTATTTATCTCTTATAGCTTTTAATATTACTTCTTTGTTTTGTTGTTATTGTTGTTATTGTTAGGGGCCATCAGGTCAGGTCTGACTCAAAGCAGCCCTCATAGAATTTTCAATGGGTGTTTGGGGATTGTTTTTGAAAGTGGATTGACACATCCTTCTTCCATTTTGGCAGTGCTGGGCATTGAACCCAGGTCCTCAGAGAGTGCAGAGTAGGTGCTCCACCACCTCAGCTAAACCCCAGCCCACTACAAGTATAGTAAATAGAAAATAAGAGATACACAGTCAGCAAAAGATTAAATAAACTAAAAAATGATATAAATTACACTAGAAAAAAATTGAAATGAGAAAACAAAATTCACAATGAAAAGAGATAGAGAGAGAAAAAAGCTAGACACTGTGGTGTACACCTGCAGTTCCTGTATTTCAAGAGACTGGGGCAGAAGCATCTCCAGCCCCAGGTCAGAGGCAGCCTGTGCAACTCAATAAGACCCTATGTCAAACAAAAATAGGAAAAGGACTGTGGGTAATGTGCAGTGGTACAGCACTCACCCCATGCAATGCCCTGGGTCCAATCTCCAGCAAAACAGAAAAAAAAAAAGTACTGGGGTAATTTCTTCCTGTATCCTCTAATATTAGAGTCTATTAGGTAGAGGAGGTGGTCAGTTGAAGATGGAATCCTTTTTTTAAGCAAAAAAGGGTATTTATTTCATTCACATAACTGAAAAGTCCAGGGGATATACTAGCTTTAGGCATGGTTGGACCTGGGGGCATAGACAGTGTCATCAATGCTCATGTGTTGAAGATGGAGTCTTTAATCTCTGACCTTGGCTCAGAGATGCCTGTTTCTGAAGGTCCCCAGAGGAGATAACTCCATCTCCTCTGAGGTGGGGAGATGGATGGAAGAGTGAGGCTACCATCCATCTTGCCCAAGCCTCCTGCTGCCTAAACCTCTCAGTGTGACAGAATCCCACATTCTACCTCTCTGTAACTGCCTGCTGTAGCTGTGTTGCACCATAGCTTGTGACAGGTGACCCCGTCTCCATGATTGGTGATTATTCTTTGTTTTCTGGGCCCCAGCATAGCTCAGTATCATACAATAGGTTCTCTCTCAAGATGGTGCCTGGTCATGACCCTCTGAGATATAGAGTGTGGCAAAAAGGATGTCTTCTCTAATGCTTGATCACCTCCTCCAGTCAATAACAGTCACTTTCTCATTGAATCCCCCAAATGGATCCATGGGCATCAAGGACTGTGGGCTTGTCCTGTGAGATTGCCAATCTTCCTGCCAGGGTTGTCCAGTTTACCCTCTTGGATGAGGCCTCCAGTTCTTCTCTCCTGCCAGGGACCTGTGGCTGGAGATGTGTCCTGCTCACTTCCTCAAACTGCTTATCTCTCTTATGCACTCTGAGACCATCCTGTAACCTCCTTTGTGCTTTCTGTGCTTTTCCAGTTTTTCTCTCTTTGGAGTGTATTCTACTCCTTCCTATTCTGACATTCTGTTTTACTGTGTCACATGGAAGGTGCCTATAATCCATCATCTTACTTGTAGGCCAAAAAGTTTAACTGTAAGCCCCCTTCTAAGATGATTCCCCTCCACAGCACCAGTGAGCAAGGTAGGAAGTGCAGGTGTCTGTATCTCTAGTGTCTGCTTACTGCACAGTATGCAAATATCTTCTATTTTCATTTGGCCTGATAGAATTAGATTTCTTCCATTTGAGAGCCTGATAATATTCTATCAAGAAACTCCTCTAAAGCATAATCCTCACAGAAAGTTTAAATATCCTCTCTTAAATAGCTTTAGAATGTGTACATCATTCACTCAAGTGTTGGACAAAGCTGAATTCACATATGACTTACCATAGTAATTATCTAAAACATTGGTTGTAATGCAGAGAAGATAATTCTGTGATAACACAATGAGATTCTATAATACGGCCTTAATAGAAACTCTGCTTTCTGGGTCATTTTAAATCAGGATAGGCCTGGTGCATAGTGTAGATTATAATAAGATGTCTCCAATAAGGCATCATACAAAAACATGTTTAAGTGCTGAATTACTGAATCAAAAGTTAACTCTTTGTCCTTGGGAAGTTAGCAACCAGAAAGACACTGTAGATCAACCTGGACTGGTAGAAGAAGGAGCTAGCTTCTTTCAACTCTACAGAAGTTCTTTGCTTTCTTCTTCCTTTTGAGCACTATTGGGAACTAGATATCATTCTCCTGTCATGCAGGAAGAGCAGCAAAAGGAAACTAACAGTTTATTCACTGGATCTTTTATAATAGCAGAGCTCAAGAAATAGACTAAAATAAACACCTGTGCAATTGTTGCTAATGCGTTAGGACTATAAATTCTTTTAAAAGTATTTTATTTTCAATTTCACCATAAGTTATGGTTTGTTCAAAGTACTTTGAAATCTTCTTATATCAATCACTCTTTCATTGCTAAATGGGCTTTCGCTTACATTACCCACTCCTTCCTCCAAGTTTAATAGACCTGAGAATCATTCCTGTCTGGTTAGAGTAAGGAGATGCTCTGTTTTCTTTTGAGCACTATTCTTTGCACACAGGATGGAGTTTATATTCTGTAGGTGACCAAGTGTTTATCAGACCCGTTCTTAGACTGTGATGGCTAAGAGCACAGACTCTGAATCAGACTGCCCGAGTTGGAATCCTGGTTCTGACACCAGTGATTGATTTATGGTAAATTAACTCATTTCCATACATTAATTGCTATGTCTGTAATAAAAGACTACTAGTACATATCTCATAGGGTTTTTCTGAAGATTAAATGAGTGAATAGCAGTAGTCTCTGACACATGGTATGTAGGTGTTATGGATGATGGTGATGATAATTTGTGTAACCTAAAGATGATGCCCAGTGTGTGTGCTTGGTGATGTGGAAGAGAACATGTCCATGATCTCCACCCACCTCCTGAGCTCTTGGTTATGTGACTTATATCAAGTTTTTTTTTCTTGATCTGAAGTTGAAGCAGTGTCATATTCTTCTTAAAGGTTGAAGAATGCAATAAATATGCATTCATAGACCTTTGGACTTAGTAGTAAGGGTAAAATTCTGAGTCAAATATTGTTTTTAGTACTGTCTTTTAAATTAAAAGAAATAGTATGCTTAAATAGATTTTAAATTACAAAGTCTGTCCTCAATTTGTGCCTGCCTTTTTTCTGTCTTTTCCTTTCTTTTAAAGCACTTTCTAAGACAGACACAAACCTTTATTGTTAGCTCCATAAATTGTCTCCAAAAATCACAGCAGCGACTGCTCAGAAATTGGGATGTTGAAACTTACAGTGTGCATTGAAAATTGAAAGGGGGAAAAGAAGACTGCCACGATTTGGGGCATACTTGCTAATGGACTAATTAGTAGTTGGGGAGGAATGACCTTCAGAAGGAGAAAAAGAAATGCATTTTTGTAGTGGAAGTGCTTTTGGAAAAGTGCCATGTGAGTCACCAGTACAAATCCCAATCTTCCAATGCAGACAGAGAGATAGGTGTGTAATTTTGCATTTTGTTTTGCTTTCACTGGAATCCAGGTCATCATTCCTGTCCTAAGGTGTCTGACAATTTCTAATGTACCTTCAAACACCACCACTCCTTTGAGAACTCATTTCTTTATATGAAAAACATTGTCCTTGAAATTTTCTTCCATTCTTTGCATTATCAAAAAACAAGCCTCTCTTCTGAAGATACTATGACCACCAAAATTTTAAGTGGAAATCCTTCCTCTTCAGGTCCCTGCTGCACATGGCTGAGTTGGTATAGCCTTTGTTCACAGGACACTTCTGGGCTTTCACCCATTCCTTTCCCCTGAGTATCATGTTGTATAACTGCATCACCTTTTTTTTTTTTCTTCATGCCAATTATTGTCAGCTATTACCCCAGGACACTATTCTTCCTTCCCTATGACTTCAGTGCCTGCCTGAGTCTTCTGTTCCTACACCTTTAACCAGTATTTAGATTATTCCCTGCACACCCCAAAATAAGATGATGCCTGCAGCTGTACCACTGTGGCGTCTGATCCTGTCAGATCTCAGAAGCTAAGCAGGGGCATACCTGATTAGGACTTGGATGGGAGACTACCTGGGACGGCTAGGTGCTGTAGGCTTAGGAGAAGGACCCGACAACCTACTCCCAAATAACAATCAGCCATTGAAAACCCTATGAATAGTAGAGAAGCATGATAGTGCTTCATCTATTGTACATAGGGTTGCTATGAGTTGGACTGTGACTTGATGGCACTTAGCAACAATAACAACAACAAGATAACACAATTATCACTTCGGCAAAAGGATAAACAAGAGTAAGAAAAAATTTAAAAATGTATTTGCAGTTCAGAGATAACCATGATTAGTAGTTAGTAACTATTTACCTACCTACCTATCTATCTTACAAAAAGGCATCACACTCATCTCCTGCCTTGTAAACTATGTGTGTGTGTATATATGTGTATATATATACATATATATACATATATGTCTGTATATATATATGTCTGTATATATATATATATATATACACTCACACACACACACACTCATAGTTTACAAGGCAGGAGATGAGTGTGATGCCATTTTTGTAAGATAGGCATCTATCTTACATCTATCATACATACCTATGTATGATGTATGTGTGTATATATATATACACACATATATATATATACATGTACACACATACATGCATACACACACATACATTTATTTAAACAGCATGCCAAGATTCTTCTCCCATGTGACTCTATTTTCTCCCATATCAGGTTTGGGGTGGGACCCAATTCTTGGGGGATCTCTCCAATTGTTAGACTACACTTTTGACCACTTCCTCATGGCATCATGATTGGTCTTCTTTCCCTTAAATGCAAATGTCTGTGTTTCCTTTGTCTCATCATCTCACTCCTGTGTGCTGCAGTTAATCTAACTCAAGAGAAAGAAGGCGAGGCTTGCTGACTGACCAGCGCTTCACTGGGCATAAGGTCTCAGCATCAGCACCAGGATACTTATCTGTCTTCCCCCTTTGCATTTCCATATATGCTTTTAGTGCCACCTGTGGCAGGGAGAGTGCTTATGCACACATTTTCTGGAAGGAATGTCCCAGACTGAGTTCCAGCTTTTCCACTTAGCAGGCATTTCTGTGTCCTCATCCACTCTCCACATGGTTGTTTTAAGTGGCAAACACATTAATAGTCATAGCAACCAGGCATACAACATTTTTGGCTACTATTTTTGTTCAGATACAGAATTGAAGTTTAATAGCGCTCAGATCTGTCTGCTACATTCCAGCCTCCTTGACATTATCTCCATTCAGAGTCCTTGTTCCCCAAACAGCCTCCTGTCTGCACTATTTTATGCCCCTGATTTATTCTTCACACTATAGTTAGAGTGAGTTTTCTAAAATACAAATCTAATTGGGAGACTCTTTTAGCTGAGACCCTTTAGTGGTGCCCTTCTGATATCAAGGTAAAGTCTAATCTCTTTTGACTGACCTATGAGGCTTTTTAGAATGTGATCTTTGTTGCTCTCCAGTCTCTCTCTTGCCATTCTTCCTACGACCTCAACTCTGTACAAGCCTCCAAACCAACCACACATTTTCTCTCCTATCAGGGGCTCAGCATTGTTTCCTTCCTCTGGAGTGGCCTTTTACTCTTCTTTCTAGTAGAAGATGCTATTCTCTCTAAAAGGCAGATGACTCCTGGTATCCTTCTGCCTGTCAAGTCTGGGTCAGGTGGTCCTCAATTGCTTATATGTTGTATGCTTGCCGTTGCTGTCAGATGCTGCATTATATATCATATTTTGTTTTGTTTGTTTGGCACCGTCAAATCTGGTCCAACTCATAGTGGCCCTATGTACAACAGAGTCAAACACCCCTGATGTTGTGCCATGCATGTGATCTTTTTTATGTTTAAGCCTATTGTTGCAGTCACTGTGTTAATCCATCTAATTGAGGATCTTCCTTTCTTTTCTTTCTTGACCTGCCACTCTCTCAAACATGATGTCCTTCTCCAGAGATTGGTACCTCCTGACATGTCCAAAATACATAAGACAAACTCTACCCATCCTTGCTTTCAAGGAGCACTCTGGTTGCATTTCTTGTAGGGTAAGTCTGTTAGTTCTTTTGGCAGTCCATGGTTTATTCAATATTCATCTCCTGGATGGTAATTCAAAAGCATTAATTCTTCTCCTATCTTCTTTATTCAAAATACAGCTGTTAAAAGCATATGATGTGACTGAAAATACCATGGCATGAGTCAGGCACATCTTCCTCTTCAATGTGACATCTTTACTTTTCAGTACTTTAAGCAGGTCTTTTGCAACAGATTTTTCCCAATGCAATGTGTCTTTTGATTTCTCGACTGCTACTTTCATAGTTGTTTGTTGTAGAACCAAATAAAGCAAAATCTTGGACAACCTCAATCTTTTCTCCATTTATCATGAAGTTGCTTACTCACCCAGTTGTAAGGATTTTTGTTTTCTTGATGTTGAAGCACAGGCTGTGTTCTTGGACCTTCATAGTAAATGTTTCAAATCCTCTTCAGTTTCAGCAAGCAAAGTTGTGTCATCTGCATAATGCAGGTTGTTAATGAACCTTCCTCCAATCTTGATGCTGTGTTCTTCTTCATAAAGTCCAGCTTCTCAGATTATTTGCTCAACATAGAGATCAAAGAGGTATTGTGAAAGGATAAAGCCCTGACACACACCTTTCCTAACTTTAAACCAGACAGTCTTTCCTTGTTCTGTTCAGATCACTGCCTCCTGGCTCATGTACGGATTCCTTATGAGTATAATTAAGTGCTCTGATATTCCCATTCTTTGCGATGTTATGCATAATTTGTTGTGATCCACAGTCAAATGCTTTTGCATAGTTGATAAAACATCAACATCTTTCTCTTATTCTCTGCTGATAACCATCTGATTAATATCTATCTGCCATCAGCAATGATGTCTGTGGTTCCATGCCCTCTTCTGAATCCAGCTTGATTTTCTAGCACTTCCCTGTTAATATACTCCTAAAGTTGCTTTTGAATGATCTTTAGGTGAATTTTATTTGCATGAGATATTAATGATATTGTTCAATATTTTTCACATTTGGTTGGATTTCTTTTCTTGGGAAGAGGCACAAATATGGATCTCTTCCTGTCAGTTGGTCAGGTAGCTGTTTTCCAAATCTCTTGGCATAAACAATTTAGCACCTCCAGTGCTTCATCTGTTTGTTGAAACATCTCTATTGGTATTCCATCAATTCCTGGAGCCTCAACTGTTGCTAATTCCTTCAAGGCAGCTTCTACTTCTTCTTTCGGTACCATTGGTTCCTGATCATATGCAACCTCTTGAAATGGTTGAACACCCACAAATTCTTTTTGTTATAATTCCTCTGTGTATTCTTTTTGTCTTTTTTGGTGTTTACTGTGTCCCTGTAGAATCCTTCACTATTGCCACTTAATTTTTGAATTTCTTCTTTAGTTCTTAGGCTTGAGGAAAACAGAGTATGTTCTTCTATTTTGGCTTTCTATCTCTAGCTTTTTGCACATGTCCTTGTAATATTTGATTTTATCTTCTCAAGCTACCTTTTTAAATATGTTTAGTTCTTTAATTTGTCATGCTTCCCTTTTACTTTGGCTGCTTGATGTTCAAGGGCAATTTTTAGAGTCTCTTTTGACATGTAATTTGATCTTTTCTTTTTTCCTGTTATTGATTTATTTTTAAAAAACCCTTTCACTTTTTTAATGAATGATGTCTCTGATGTCATGCCATAATTCATCTGGTCTTTGATCATTAGTGCCTGATGCATTAAATCTATTCTTGAGATGGCCTCTGAACTCAGGTAAGATATACTCAAAGTCATACCTCTGCTCTCGTACACTTGTTTTAATTTTCTTCAGTTTCAGCTTGAAGTTGCATATGAGCAACTGATGGTCTGATCCACAGTCTGCACCTGGTCTTTATACAATGACATCTTCATCTGTTTCCCACACTAATGTGCAAACTACTTGAAGACAAGATAGTTATCCTCTCTGCTTCCTATTTAACATAGCAGCTGGACCATAGTCATCAATGTGACTAATAGCAATATGATAATAGCAGCTGGACCATAGTCATCAAAATGAACTAAGTTAATTTTTCAGAATCAGTTTTTTCTCCAATGGTTGATATCAACTGTTATGTGTTGACTTCTGATAGTTTCAAAGAGTGGATTTTTATTGACTTTGTCTCCCTCCACATTTCCACTCCACCATACCTTTTTTCTGCCGCTGGTCTCTTGTCTTTTCCTTAATTTCTATGTTCAGAACCTTCTATCCTTCCCCTATTTTCTCTATTTTCCTATAGTATTTGTGTACATGTCCATAATTTTACTTCTCATCTTTAGCTTAGGTTAGTGTATTTGTCTGTGTCTGATTTTCCTTGGAATTATGAGTAACTTGAAGAAGCATAGCTTTCTCAACCTCCTATCTTGTATAGAACCTGGGTGTAAAAGGATTTGGGTAAGTAGTAGTCAACTTAAATCCAGAGGTTTAAAGTGGGAGATCAAAGAAACACATTTTTAAGACTTCCTTTCTCTGGAAGCTTGTAGTTAATGTAATAGTTAAAGTGGCAATTGTAGGAGGAATCTTTTATAGAAAAGATGCAAGAAGAGGTTGAATGGAATGAAGAAATTTTCTCCCCATTTAGACTTTTTTCAAAAGTCAATGTTTCAAGCTGGTAAGTGTTCTATGTGACTTATAGACTGAGAAAACATAAACAGAACTATGTCCAGAGCTGAGGTTGATTCTGCATTACTATTCTAGTTCTATACTCTTCTTTTATAAAATGGTATATTTACCACATAAGGTTGTTCTGATGACTAAATATGATGATTCTTACAAAACACTTCAGAAAATTCCTAGTACATAGTTAGCATTTTAAAAACATAATAATTAACTGGACACTGTGGCATACACTTGTGATCCCAGTGATTTGGGAGGCTGAGGCAAGAGGATCATGAGTCTGAGACCAGAAGTAGCGTGAGCAATGTAGCAAAACACTGTCTCATTTTTTATTTTAAAGATCTGAGGGTGCAGCTCAGAGGTAGAGTATTTTCCTGGCATGTGAAAGGTCCTGGGTTCAAACTCCTGGTACTATAAAAAAAGTAGCTATTATTTCTCTGTGGTGGTTGATTTGCATGTATTATGTTATTTCATCCAATACTAACTCAAATGTTTCCCCTTTCAGTTTTCTGAAGCCTACAGGTGTTGATTAGCTTCATCATTCAACTATAAAGTAGCAGAGGTTAAATAATTTTATTTGATTCTAAAGTCCACATTCCTTTGTTTATACTGCTCTTTTAGAAAGACAACCTTCTGGCATCATTTTGAACATAAATCTCTGGAAAAATTGTTTTTGTGACTTTTTGTCTCTACATATACTTGATTTTTATAATCTGGGAACTTATATATCAGAACCTGATGCTGTGCTAGAAATCTGATTCTTATATACCTAGAACTGAGTTTTGCTGCCCCAATGTTATTGATATTCTGCGCTACGTAATTCTTAGTTGTGGGGATTGTTCTGTGCATTGCAAGATGATTAGTCACATCCTCAGTGTCTACTCACTAGACATGAGTAGCATCTTCTCTTCCCCAGGTGTGACAACCAAAAATATCTCCAGATATTTCCATGTGTCCCCAGTAGTGCCCATATTATTATGGGTTGAGAATCATTAACCTGGAGAATAAACCTAATGCTGGCTGTATTATTTGTCCCTGGTATGTTTATATTTAACAGGGGACAAACTCTAAATGGAACTATCCTAAACAGTAATTGTTTCTAACCTTCATTAGTTGTTTAAGCTCATTCATCTGCTGTTGATGCCTCTTTTGAGTCTCAGGTCACAGTTCTGGAGGCAAGAAGTCCAAGGAAAATGAAAACAGAGTTTGTTTTCTCTGAGGCCACTCTCCTTGGCTTGCAGATGACTACACTCTTGCTCTCTCTTCACACTCATCCCTGTCAGTGCCCTCGTACCCTTGGCATCTCTTTGCAGCTCCTAATTTCTTCTTCTTCAAAGGACATAAGTTATATTAAATTAGGGCCCACCCGAATGACCTCATGTTAACTTAATCATGTCTTCAAAGGCTCTGTCTCCAACTAAGGTCACTTTCTGTGGCACTAGGGATTAGGGCTTTAACATGTAAATTTGAGGAAGAAATGACTCAGCCCAGAACACCCTCACCCACTTAACCCATCTATGCTTTCACCCAACCTTATTTTGTCAGGTCTTAGAGAATGAACCATAACTCCTTGTACATATGGCCAAGACAAGATCCTCATTGAAGCTTCTGATCCTCAGCCTCCTTTGAGAACTTGCTCCAGCAATCCCTTCCACTTCTCTCATATTCTATCTTCTCTATAGCTTCATTTTCTTTCTCTCACTGGCCCTTTCTTCTTAGCCTATTAATATAAACAAATATCTTACATTATTGATCCTGTTTTAATCCCTGTCTCTTGTACATCCCCATTCTTTTTATCCAATTGTATTTCTTTGTAAAGAAATACAATATCTTATATAAGCTTAAGAAACTTTCTGCTTTTATCCGCTATGGTTTGGACGTGTCCTCCAAAAGTTAATGTGTTAGAAACAATCTTTCTGCTGCCATGAATGAATTAGTTCATTCATGAGGGCTCTGCCTTCATGAGTGGATTTAATGTCTCTGACACAGGAGTAAGTTCATTATCATAGGAGTGGCTGTGTTGTCAAAGTGAGCTCTCTGTAACACACTTGCTCTATCTTGCCATGTAATGCCCACTACTATGGCATGATGCAGGAAGAAGTCCCACACCAGGAGCTGGTGCCATGCTCTGGGAGTTCCCATGAGCTAAATATACCTCTATTTTTTATAAACTATCCTGGCTTTCCACTTTATTTTAATTCCTTTTTTCACTTTCCATCTCTCTGCTTACGAATCTTTTTTTTCACATTGTCCACTTTTCCTATTATATCTCTTAGCATATTGTACCATGTTGTTGTTGTTAGGTGCTATTGTGTCCGACTCATAGCTTCCCTTTTAGGGTTTTCAATGGCTGATTGTTTCGGGATTGCCTTGGAAGTGGATTGCATGCCCTTCTCTCAGTTTTAGCGGTGTTGGGAATCAAACTCTGGACCTCAGAGAATGCAGAGCGGCACTCTACCAACTGAGCTAAATCCCAGCCTGTAGCTAAATCCCAGCATATTGTACCATAGTTGTTTCAAATTCCCAGGCAGATAATTCCAAAATCTCTGCAGTTTCTGAGTTTTGTTCTGCCTCTTCAGACTGTGTTTCTGTCTTTAAGTATGCCTTGTAATTTTTTTGCTGAAAGCTGGACATGATGTTCTGGTTGCAAGACATTGAGGTAAATAGGCCTTTAATGTTAGATATTATGTTTATGTGGCTAGGAGTAGGGGTGTGTCTTCTCTGTGTTACAGCTATAAATGTCACAGGTAAAATGTCATCTGGTGTTGTTGTTGTTTCTCCATTTGCCTTTAGAAAATTATTCTTTCTTTTTTTATTGGAAATTTTTAATGTACACCTTAATGTGATTCATTCTGACATGCTTTTCATTGTGATATTTCCATATATGCATTTTGATGAACATTTTTCATATAGGTTACCCCTTACCCTCCCCTATGCTTCCCGTCTTCCCACCCTCCCCATCTAAGTCTTCTCTATCTTTTACTTAGTAATATTTTTCTATATGTCCTTGGATTCCAGTTCTGTTTAAGATAGAAACTTTTCTTGTAGTGGTCTTTGTTTTTATCTTGTTAGAACAATTACATGCATTTTCTAGACCATTTATATTGACACCATTCTTATCTTCCCCCCTCCTTTTATTTTGATCCGACCTTTGAATAGGATTTTTTTTTCTTATAATTTTGAATCAGCTCCCACATGTAAGTGAGAACATGTGGTGTTAGAAAATTATTCTTAAGTAAACTCTGAGATGGACATTTAAAAAATTTCCCTTTATTGGTAAATGATGGGGTTCAGAGTAATACAGCATTGGCTTTTTCCATTATGCATCCATTACATCACTTCTGGCAATACTTTCATCAAGTCACAAGGTTTGTGGAGCCTTATGGCTAATATGTAGTAAAACTCAAAAGCATATTTCGGTTATATTCCTCTATTTTTCCAATGTACTCATGAAGTTGTGTTGTTTACATTGAGATTATCCTGTCCCCCTTCATCCCTCTACTGACTCTCTTCCATCTTACCTTCTGCAATCTTCTCTTCCCTCCCTTCTCCTTTCTACTCTTTATATTGTCCCTTAGGTAAGTGTAATTGTGAGTTTTTATATATCAATTTATATATATGATTGTTTCTTTCTTTAAGTAAGATTCAGCTCTTACATATCAGTGAGAACATATGGTATTTCTCTTTTTTGAGTTTATGTTCATTTGCTTAAAATGATGCTCTCCAGTTCCATCCATTTTGCTGCAAACGACATTATTTCATATTTATTGCTGACTAGTATTCCACTATATATATGTACCATAATTTTTTTTATCCATTCTTCTGTTGATGAGCACTTTGGTTGGTTCCATATCCTTGCTATTGTGAAAAGTGCTGCATTGAGTATGTAGATACAAGTATCTACAAGTCAGGCCTGGTTAGTACCTGGATGGGAGACCGCCTGGGAACACCAGAAGTTGTAGGCTTGGGAGAAGGACCTGGCAACCTCCTCCCCAAAATCAATCTGCTATCGAAAACCCTATGAACAGCAGAGAAGTACTGACAATAGTGTTTCCCCTGTTGTACAGAGGGTCGCTATGAGTCGGATACCAACTCAACGGCACCTAACAACAACAACAAAGGTATGAAATGGGCATTTCTTTCAGTTGTCTTCTCCTATTATCCAGGAGCCATATGGGTGTGGTAGTAAGGTGAATGTGTGGGGGAAAAGTGTTCTTATGTCTAATGAGCAGATGTCAATTCTTTAGTGATCCTATGTCTGGGGATATCACTTCCACAAGTGCTTCTCAGTGTTTTCTTCTTTCTAGGAGTTAGAGGCTGGGATTTAGCTCAGTTGGTAGAGTGCTGCGCTGCAGTCTCTGAGGTCCCGAGTTCAATTCCCAGCACCCCAAAAATGGGAGAAGGGCCTGGCAATCCACTCCCAAGGCAATCCCGAAACTGTCTGCCATTGAAAACCCTATGAGGGTCACTATGAGTCGGATACCGACTCGACGGCACCTAACAACAACAACAAAGAAGTTAGAGGAAAGGATAAAGGGGACTAGTGTTGGCTGTTTCCTCCTCTCAGATTATATAGGTTCTAGTAAAATTTTCCTTGAGAGATGCTCTTGTTTAGGAGAACAAAATGTGCTTGGTACTTTCAGAATGATCACTCCTTTCACTCTACCACACTGCCCAAAACACAGGCACGTTTTACTCTGATCCTCACTGTGAGAACATAGTAGGACTCCTGAAGGTAAACCACATAACACTATGTGGGCCCGTTAAGATCAGGACCTTTCGGAGTTTTTACCTCTAAACTTTCCTGAGCTTCCAGTATTCTATTATTACAGTTTAAGTTTTCTTACCTTGTTACTGGGTCCTGCTCTGGTAAGCTGTGATTTGTCTGCCTTTCCAATTTGGGGGATAGCAGTTTGATGTGTGATCTCAATTCTCTGATAGATCCCAGAAGAGCTGTTGATTTCCAGTCTTCAGCTTATTTTTTCCTTGTCATGAGGACAGAATTGACAACTTCCAAGCTCCTTACATGCTGGACTACAAGAGATGGACCCATAATTTCATCACATGCTCCATGTTCTCTTCTGTTTCAAAAACTGTTTCTGTTTCTACCCAAGGAAACCTGTTCTTATGCACACACTAGATCCCATCTCCTTTTAACTACATCAGGCTATTACTCAAGTTTCTTTTTTATTCTTCATCACAAGGTTTCCATCTTTACATCATTTGTTCCCATCAACATTAAGAATGTTGTGGTAGTTTCTGTCTTAATAAAACAACAAACAAAACAAATAAGCAACAAAAAAAGTCCTCAACTGACAATAAATGTTAATCTCACTATCACCTACATTTATGTCCTCTTCTTTAACACAAAATTCTTCAAAAGACTTACTAATGCTCACTTTCTCCAATATCTCTTTGTCCAGGCTTTCATATCCCCTACTTCCTGGAAAATGCCTTTGTCAAGAACAGTGCTGACTTCCATGATGTTAAATTCAATGCTCATTTCTCATTCTTCATTTTACCTGGCCTGTCAAGAACATTGGCAAGTGTTGATCTCTATTTCCTTGAAATGCTTTTATCATTTTGCTCCTGAGGATCCATTCCATTTTTTTTCTCCTAACTCCCTTTTGCCTCCTCCTGGTGTAGTGCAAAGATTCTCACTTTCCTTATCTTTAAATTTTGGAGTGGCCTAGGGTTCAGTCATCAGGTAGCTTCTTTGTCTGAATTCATTTCTCTATGACTTTATTAGGTGTTCTTGTTCTAAATATCCATTTATATGCTGTCATCCCTATGTAGAGACTAGATAGGTATATGCTAAACCTGTTTCTTTGGGTACAAATAGACTACATTTCCTAGCCATATTTGCATTTAGATATGGACATTTGAATGGATTTTAGGCAAAATAGTGTGAAAAGTGACATGTACTATATCCAGGCCTTGCCCATAAACATTTCCTACTGATTCTCTTCAATCTTCCCCATTTTCTGGCTGCATGCAAAAGACTTCAAAGATGGAGCCACAAATGAGAGAAAGATGCATCCTGAATAATCAAGTGAAAGACTGCTCATAAATCAAGAACATTAGTTTGGCCTTTGTGTAAAGCCATTGAGATTTTGAAATTATGTTCTTTTTTTCCCTTTATTAGTGAATGATGATGGGGTACAGAGTAATACAGCATTTGCTTTTTCCATTTGAAATTATGTTCTTAATTGACATTGGTGTCTGGAATGGGTATTGCAAATAGAAGTCTAAAATATGCCTTGCTTTTTAGTGGTTGTTGTTGTTGTTGTTGTTGTTAGGAGCCGTCAAGTCAGTATCCGACTCATAGAGACCCTCATAGGGTTTTCAATGGCTGTTTTGGGACTGCCTTGGGAGTGGGTTGCCATGTCCTTCTCCCAATATTTTAGTGGTTAGGTGTCAGAAAGTAAGGATGCTGATATTAGAGGCAGATGTGATGGTTTCTGTTTAATGCAGTGGAATAAATCTGATTAAAACTGTTTTCTGTGATATTTTAAGAAGCAGATTTGATGCTATTGGACTTGTACCTCTAGAGAAAGAATTAGAAAGTGAAAATGTAGTAGTATATGTTGGTTGTTACTGGCTGTTTGGTAAGGTCCTAAGGAAAGAGATAAACTTCAGAAAGAGTCAGAGGAATCCACTGGTGTATGAGTAGAATGAAAGGCACAGAAAAAAAAATCTAGAAATCCAACTAGAAGAGGCAACTATTTCTAGATCCCAAGTGGTAAGAGATAAGGTTAAACAAGGGCTTGAGGGAAATATACTCAGTATGATTAAGCCCTGTAGCCAAAATCAGATTACTAACGTTTCCTCCCCAATCCTATCATTCCAGCTAGTTTCAGTTTGGCTTCTATTTGCTTAAGAGGGAGAAGAAAGGGGCAAGAAAGTGAAGTTATATACCAGTATCAGCTTGAGAATTAAATTCAGGAAAGAACTTTGATGTAGTAACTGACAAAAATACTGACAGGGAGCAAATAGATTTACAGCCTAGTAAGAAATGAAGAAATTATACTGCCAAGGAAATGTAAGCTTATACTAAAAAGCCTGTGCTTATTCATGCCTTAAAACAATCTTTGGGGATTCAAAATCACATAAGGAGAAAGTGGGCTGAGAAAGCCTAACAGCCACGAAGAAGGGTCTGCTCCACAGCGCCCACTTCCAGTGTTGCCACAGACAATAATGAGCAAGGGAGTTCTTACCAGAGAGCATAGGGAGAACATGAGGAATTTGCTCACTTCCAGGGCAGGTTTCTTCATTGTCCCAACCAAGTGGGGTTTTAGTGACTGCAATGTTTCTTCTATTCCTCCTTTTATTTTTTGAATGAGAGTTTTAATTGTGGTTATCTTATCCCTGTTTTTCTTATGAAATGATTGTGGGTATGGGAAAAGAGAAATAAGCTATATTTTGTTGCATAGGTAGATGAATTATGAGGAGCCCCATCCAGATCCAAGGTTGAAGGCCACACATACTTAGAGTGTCTGGACTTGATGTATATCCAATGAGTGCATAAGATTTTAGGTATCTCTCTTGGGAAGGAGTTTGCATGTGTGTGTGTGTACGTGTGTGTGTGTGTGTGTACGTGTGTGTGTTATATACAGAAAAAAGTGGAGTGAGTGTTTCGTCATTAAAAAGTTTGCTTGCAGCAGAGACAATAAGTTGTTCATTAAACCCATGTCCTCTTCTTCCTAAGCACATGACTGGATGATCTAGTTCAGCCTGCCTTGCTATGGTGTGTGGACATGCAAACAGAAGTGATCTGGATCTTTTCCTGATCTGGACCATAAAAATCTGCTCATAATTATCCATACTTTTCCCACACTCTCTGAATGTTGAAGACTCTGGGACAGGGAGCAATGCCACATGTGGATGGTCCTACATGGTCCTTGAATAATCCCAAAGCACAGAAAATTTTTTGAGTTTGATGGGTGAGAAGTGAAGTTCTATTTTGTTAAGCCATGGAGAGTTTGGGATTTCTCTTTTACAATAGCCATCATTTATCTAATATGATCTTCCAAATGGGGTTGGGGTTTAACTCAATTGGTAGAATGCCACTCTGCCCTCTCTGAGGCTGCAGATTCAATCCCTAGCACTGCCAATATGGGAGAAGGACCTGGCAACCCACTCCTGAGACAACCTCAAAACAATCGTCTACTCAACTCACTATGAATAGCTATGAAGCACTGACATAGTACCGGGAACCGTGACAGCACCTAACAACAACTATAGTGTGGAGCTTTGTATTTATTGGAGACTGGAGTTTAGCTCAGTTGGTAGAGTGCTGCACTGTACTCTCTGAGGACCTGGTTTTGATCCTCAGGACCATAAAAATGGGAGAAGGATGTGGCAATCCACTCCCAAAGCAATCCTGAAACAAATAGCCATTGAAAACCTGATGAGGATCACTATGAGTCAGACCCAACTCAATGGCACCTAACAACAACAACAAATCCTTGAAATGGTATCTACAGCCCAGCCCTACCCTTTGAAATCCAGTCTTACATATTCAGTCCCTTGTGGACATTTCAAAGGATGTCCAATAGATTTCTTTAAATGAACATTTCTCAAAATGTTATTCAGATACTCTTCCCACAGCCTTTCACATCATCACAAATGGCAATTCTATTCCACTAGTTGTTTAGGCTAAAGAGCTTAAAATCATTCTTGAGTGCTCTCTTCCTCAAACACTCTACATTTAATGCATACACAAATACAAGGCGTTTTTTTTTTCAAGACATGTCTTAAATATATCTAATTTTCAATGTCTCTACTGCTGTGCATTTTCATTTGGATTTTTCCAGTGGCCTCATAAGAGGTCCCTGCCTTGACCACTTGCTTCCCTTATGAATAAGTTCTGCACACAAACCCTGAATAAACATTTGTTGGATAATCAGACAAAGAGATCATGTATTTTAATCTCTTTAAAAGTTTTTAGGATATCTTCCAATATGCTGAATTTCACAGTGATGCACCTTAGTGTGTTTATTCTTTATCCTTTGTGCTGGGCACTTGTTGGACTCTCTCACTCTGGAAACTCATGTCCTTCAGTTCTGAATATTTTCTTGCATTATTTCCTTAGTAATCTCTCTTTTGATTCCTTAGTTTTCTATGTCTGAAATGTTTTACATTTTTGTGTTTCTACTCTCTGTAAGGCTTTATTTACTTCATCTTCTAAGCCCATTTAAATGATACATTTTAAAGTTTCTGAGATCATGCATACTATTTTTAATGACCGTTTATTTTCTTCTTTTGAATTACATACTGTTCTCATATGCTGAGAACATTAACTTCTGTCTTTGAATATATTTACTGTATCTTTTAGAAGATTTTCTGCATTGACTCTGCTTCCTTCAAGAGCTTCCTTTAAAAACATTACTTATTTACATTCCGTTTTTCATATTAGGTGCTTTTCTCAAATGTACAGTAATTGTTGCCTGCACATTCCAAAAAATGAAAAGTGTTTGGAAGTAACTGGGAGCTCTCAAGGATGACAGTTCCAGTGAATGTTGATAAGGTGTGACTTGGCATTTTGTTGGTGCATCTCAAGTTGTCAGCATGTGTAACTCTTTGAGGCAAGTCAGCTTCCCCTGACAAAAAGCATCTTCCTTCTACTTGAGATGTGGGAGGTGTGTCTGTGGGCACGCAAGTGAGGATGACTACGCACATTCTGGAGGCCAGGCTAACTTGTCCTTCAGTCAGATTACTTGCTCCTACTCTTATCTGACCTGTATCCTTCAGACCAGAATTTCTCTTGTTCAACTTTTCTGGAGGTTAAGAGTCCAGCCCTCAGCTGAGGTGGAGCAGAATAGTCAATAACTGGGGACATCTGTTGCACCCTCCTCTATATGAGGTGTGATCAGAAAATGTGGTGAATTTAAAAAAATTATAGTAAAAGATATGTAGCCATCAATCCCCTTCAAAATATACCCCCTGGCTTCAAACACACATATCCCATCATTTTTGTTATTTTTTGAAGCTGCACTGGAAGTGCTCTAGTGTGGTTGTTGTTGCACTATTGTGGCTGCCTTGATGTCCTGAATAGATTTAAAACATTTACTTTTCATGGTTATTTTGGCTTTAGGGAAGAGCCAGAAGTTTTGTGGTGCCAGATCCATTTAATAGGGTGGATGGGGACATACCATAATATTTCCATTTGACAGAAATTGCCATACAAAAAGTGATGTGCAACAGGGAGCACTGTCATAATGGAAGATGAAACTAAAGACACTCATGAAAGACTTCCAGAACTGCTTTACAAAGTGGGAATGATGGGATAAGTGTGTTCCAAGTCAGGGAGAGTAGTCTGAGAGGGTCTAATGGCAATGTCGGGAGAAGGACATGGCAATCCACTCTTGCTATCCCCAAACGATCAGCCAGTGAAAACCCTATGAGGGTCACTATGAGTTGGACCGGACTTTATGGTACCTAACAACAAACAATGGTAATGTGTCTTTTACTGTGATAATTTTTTCAAATTTAAACATTCACTTTCTTTCCCATCATATTTATGCAATCTGTGAAACTATCTTTCTGTTTTCAGCCTAATCATATTTGGAGCTTCATAGGGTCTTGCTCTCTAGATCTTAAGCATTTCTATATAAGTAGAATTTTTCTTCATATTCTTCCACCCCCATCTCAAGCTCTTATAGATATACTTTATTTTCTTGTAGTCTGCTGTCAGTTCCCATCTCCTTCACAATTTCCCAAGCATTGTCAATATCTCCAATCTGCTGGTATCTCCCATTCTGTTTTCTGTACATTTATAATTTAAAAGTATTTTGTGGTATTTTGTTGTGTTTTGTTCTTGGAGGGAAAAATAGCAAATATGTGCTTTCAATTTGCTTTGTTTTTCCACGTACACCTCCTTGAAACACTCCATCTCCCTGGCTTCTATCATGCTTCTTTCATTCTCTTTTCTGCCTCTATCTGTTCCTTTGCCTGTTTTTTTTTTCTTTCGTGGGCTTCTCTTATTTTGCTTTTTCCCCTTCAACAATGTGGATTCCCACAATAGTGCTGCTATTTTTGTGCTATACCTTCTGATGAAATGACTTCCCATATTGTATTTTGTTTGTTGTTAGGTGCCGTTGAGTTGGGTCTCACTCATAGCAACCCTATATACAACAGAACACTTCTCTGCTATTTATACAGGTTTCAGTGGCTGAGTGTTTCGGGAGTGAGATGCCAGGTCCTTCTCACATTTTTGCAGTGCTGAGAATCGAATTTAGGGCCTCAGAGTATGCAGAGCAAGCACCCTACCATCTGAGTTAAACCCCCAGACCTCCCATATTATCTACTGGTTTTAGTAATGCCCATAGTTGAGGTTTAGCTCAGTTGCTAGAGTGCTTCCTCTGCACTCACCGAGGACTTGAGTTTGACCCCCAGCACTGCAAGACTGGGAGCAGGACTTGGCACTCCCAAAGCAATCCTGAAACAGTCAGCCAATGAAAACCCTCTGAGGGTGGCTGTAAGTTGGACCTGACTCAGTGGCACCTAACAACAACAACATAGGATAATAACACACACATCTGTCTCTTGCTCTGACCTTGCTTCATAGTTCCACATTCCAGTAGCTAATTATCTTCTGGACACATTCACTGAGCATCTTAGCATAAAAATCTTCTCAAATTCAGTATGCACAAAGTAGACGAAGTATCTCTTTTCCTTCTCATGCCAACTCTTTCTGCATTTGCATCCATAGCCACTGAAGTCACAAGCGTATTGTTGTTGTTGTTGTTAGGTGCCGTCGAGTCGGTATCCGACTCATAGCGACCCTCATAGGGTTTTCAATGGCTGAGTGCTTCGGGATTGCCTTGGGAATGGATTGCCAGGCCCTTCTCCCATTTTTGTGGTGCTCGGAATTGAACTAGGGGCCTCAGAGACTGCAGGGCAGCGCTCTACCCACTGAGCTAAATCCCAGCCCTCACAAGCATGGGAAGGGTCTTAATCTTCCACATCCTTCTCACTCCATAGATCCAGATAATCACCAAACCCTGCCAGTTTTTCCTCCCACACGTCTTCTTGAAATTCATCCCCTCCCTTTGGCTCCATGATGATTGCCCTCATAACCTCCTTTCTGCTCTACTGGCATAGCTTCCCAGCTACCACCTGCTTCTGTCCTTTCCTCTCAAATCCATCCTCTGCTCAGATACCATAGTGACCTCCACAAAGCATAAATCTTATCATATAGCTACCCTGCTGAGACCCTTCCAATTGTTCCCCTGTGTGGAATAAAACCTATGTTCCTTGGCACAGTGTACAAGGGCTTCTATAACTGGCCCTAGCTTGTCTCTCTTGCTTCATTTCATTTTACTCCTAGCCTCATATGTTCAGTCTTGTTGTACAGAGCTGCATACTTCCTTTTTCCTTAAGGTTTCTTGCTTCTGTACCTTTCCTTCTATGATTTCTTCTGCCTTATTCCTTCTCTTATCCTAATTCCTACACATTCTTCAAGATTCAGCTTATCGTGTAGCTTATGCTCAGGAAGCAACCCTAATTTCTTTGGCTTTTGAAATCACACCTCGTTACATTCCTATATAGCCATATAGGTGTGTGTGTGTGTGTGTGTGTGTGTGTGTGTGTGTGTGTGTGTGTGTTCTAGTAACCCCCATAAGGTCCCTCAGGGAATTCTTGGTGCCAGTAACATAATTAGGATTTAGTAATTAGAGATTGAATGAAAGTGAACTTGCTTATATATTACTTATTGGTAGCTTGGAAAGAGCAAGAGCCCATAACCCAGGAGGACTCGGGTGGAGGAAGTTTTGACATTATGTTGGAGGAAGTTTTGACATTATGTTGAGGATGGGAGCAGGTTGTGAGACAAAGGTGATTATTTTGGCCTCAGTTTCTCTTGATGCTTTGCACTCCTCACAGGTTGCAGGTCAGGGAAGGCTGCTTCCTGAACTGGAGGTATTGTGAGGAAGGGAATAGAGAAAGCCAGGGGACAATTTTCATTGTCAACTTATGACTTAAATGTGGACATCAGAACTGGATGTGACTTGAGGAATCACTATGATTTGATATGGTCAAGTAGTCTAGAAGAGGGTTGAGGGGTTGATCCTGCAAGTGCCTGAAAAGTGGGACTGGCTTGGTGGAGGAGGGGATGGGTTGAAATAGGTGATAAATGGAATTTACTTTTACCTTCCCCACATATCAAAGTTCTCCCGGTCTGATTCAAATGTTTCTGAGCCAGGTCCAGTTTGCAGATGGCAGTGAACATCCTAATGCTGCATTTAGAGATCTTAAGACAAGCTCTCATAAATAGCTCCCATGCCCTGGGAGGCACGCCAAAATGCATTTCTACAATGACTGCAGAGATGCTTGCTAAAAAGCAAACAGCCCATTAGCGGCCTTCTGAGTTCTTGTGCAAATGGACTGTGAAATTGTGGCTTGATTCTCCAAAGCAATACCTTTTTGTCTCTGTGATGATGATTAAGAGAAGCCTGGCTTGAATTGATTGCGAGGGTGTGGGTGGGTGCAGGAGGGGCAGAGGGGGAACAGAAGAAGAATGACTGGCAAAGAGGAAGGAGAGGAATAAGCACATCCCTTCAGCTGAGTGCTTCATTTGACCTTCAGGAAATTGGAATAGAAATCACATGACTTAACGTTTGCCCAGAAATTAACTGGCTCTGTTTGTTTCAGGCCCTGAGATTGATGAAAGAGCCAGGAGATTCTGACCATGGAATTATAATTAAGGGGAATGTCTCAAGCAATTATTAAATATTTAAGAAACTATCTCAAGACTAACTTGTCAGAAGGAATAAATGAAACTGAAATGATTTTTAAACATTATTTCAAATAGTATGGATAGAAATTCAGCCATGAAAATTGTTGTGTGCTGTAAAGAAAACATTCTGTTTGTTTTGTGACTCTGGTGTTTCTGCATCACTTTTCATCCCAAATGTTAATCAAGGGAAAATGTGCCCAGGGAGTGGATCAAGTGAGGAAGTCAAAGGAAAGGGGCGTGGCCAAGGTGTTTCCTTTTTCCTTTGCAGTATCATTAAGTGAAGATGTACAGAGGACAAGGGGACATTAATCCCCCTGATTGCCGAGATAGTCTCTATTAAAAGAAAGGGAAGTAAAAGCTTCACTTACAGTTTCTTTTCTTGTCCAGACTGTGAATAATGTGAGATGAACAGGCTGTAAAATAACATCATTTCTCAGAGTAAATAGCACAATTTGTCAGTTGCCATAGACGTTTTTCTTTGCTGGATATACAGTAAATACTACAGGCTGCCCTTGGTGAGGCTTCTATACTACTGTACCTGCCAAGTATCATTTTTTACATACTCACGTGTTATTTGATTGTGGGAAGTAAAAGTGCCCAGCTGAACACTTGTATTTCTCAGCCTCTCTTATAGGTAGGGATGATCATGTGACAAAATTCTGGCCAGTGAGATGAAAGAGTCAATTGTATTGTGAGATTCTAAAAAAGATCTTAAAAGGATAGCAGAGTCATTTAATGTGCACAGTTTTTGTTTGTTTTTTCTTTTTTTTCTTGTATGAACTATGGACATGATGGCTGGAGCTACAGTGGGCATTTTTGGCAGTAGACAATCAGAGAAAGTCCAAGACTATTGCAGACACCTCTCTTTGGCCATTGTTTCTTTAAGTTTTGTACCAGTTCTGAATCTCATCTGGACTTCTTATAGCAGAAAGGAATAGTGGATTTCACTTTTTGTACAGGTGACTATTATTTGGGTACAGTGTTATACAAAACTCAACCCAATCCCCCAGAGGTACTCCATTTATCAGAACATTAGTTTATTTGTAATGTAGATTAGTATAAGCAATAAGAAATCCCATTCTATTGAGAGTGATTGGCTTAGGCATGAGTGTGTGCTGGCAGCTGATAAAATTGTCACTAGTGAGCTGTGAGAGGAAATATGCTTTCCTCCAAGGGGAAATGTTTCCCCACTCTTAAAAAAAGCCATGTCAGAAAGGATAGCCTGTTCTGTTAGATATTGCCTAAATGAGTATATGACACTGGAAACCATGGTAGCCATTTGGCAACTATGAGGGGAGCTAGCTTGGGGATAATACTAATGGCCCAGTGGATATGGAATGAACCAGCCTGTGATGACATAACTGAGCTGTCAAACCAAATAATCCTGGAGGTTGCCCATCTTTGGGCCTCTAGCTTTGTGAGGTTTTTCATTTAGACCAGGGGCTGACGAAAGATTTTCTATGAAAGGGCCATATACTAAATAACTTAGGCTTTGTGGGCCAACACAGTCATTACAGTGTGAAGACAGCCATCAAATGTAAATAAATGAGCATGGCTAGTCCAAGAACATTTTATTTATAAAAACAGACATTAGAGAGGATTTGTCTCTTGAGTAGTGGTTTGCTGACCTCTAGTTTAGACCATTGACTTGAGATTTTCTGCTGCTTAATTTAACTACGTCTTCCCTGGCACAGAGTTAGAGAGTGGACAGTGTTAAATACAATACCTCCTAATTCAGAGATTAGGAGAAAGACATAAGGAAAAAAAAAAAAACAGGAAAGTGAGAAACAAGTTAAAGTAGGAATAATAAAAGGCATTATAGAAGGACTAGAATCAAAAGAACTTGGGAAGGTGTATCTGCCTCAGGAGAATAGGGGAGAAAAAAAATCTATCCTTTAGAGAAGGCTGCCAGAAAAAGAAAATTCCACAGAATATAGCTCCATGTTATTTTGAAAATTTAAAATATCCATCATTTATCTGGCAAACAAAAATTTATAAATATATGTAATAAAACTGCTTGCAATCCCACTATCAAGACATTATCTTGTCTTGTGGGTGTAAAAATATACATTTTCTTTAAAAATATAATCATATGATACATACTGCTTTATGTTTGCTGTTTCCACATTAATCATAGATTCTGAAAAACTTATGAGATTAATGGATATATAGCAAAATCATCATTTTGAGGGTTGCTTAGTAGCCCACTGTATTTAGTTGGTCCTTTATTGTTCTTTCAGTTTGGTTTCCCTCTCTCCTTCTCATTATTTTATTGTTGTTGTTGTTAGGTGCCATCCAGTCAAGTCCAACTCATAGTGACCCTATGTACAGCAGATCGAAACACTTGCCAATTCTGTGCCAGGCAAACAATCATATTTATGTTTAAGCCCACTGTTGCAGACACTGTGTTAATCCATCTGGTGGAGGGTTTTCCTCTTTTGCATTGACCTGACACTCTCCCAAACATGATGTCCTTCTCCAGGGATTGATCTCTCCTGACTACATGTTTGAAATATGTAAAACGCTGTCTGGCCATTCTTGCTTCCAAGGAGCACTCTGGTTGCACTTCTTCTAGGACAGAGCTGTTGGTTCTTTTGGCAGTCCATGGTATATTCAATAGACGTCTTCAGCACCACAATTCAAAAGCATCAATTCTTTTTCTGTCTCCCTTGTTCAATGAAACAATGTCCCTTTCCCAACCATATGATGCGACTAAAAATACCATGGCATGAGTCAGATGCACTATCATCTTCAATATGACATCTTTGCTTTTCAATACTCTAAAGAGATCTTTTGCCACAGTTTTTTCTAGAGCAATGTATTCTTTTGATTTCTTGACTGCTGCTTCCACAGGTGTTGATTATAGAGCCAAGCAAAGCAAAATCTTGGACAACCTCAATCTTTTCTCCATTTATTGTGAAGTTGCGTGCTGACCCAGTTGTAAGGATTTTTGTTTTGTTGATGTTTAGTCGTAACCCATATTGAAGGCTATGATCTTTGATCTTCATCAGTAAATGTTTT
>VMDO01025076.1:0-28758 GCA_007922755.1 Pedetes capensis | reverse complement strand
TTTGTGAAATTTGTGTGGGAGGCATCCCAAAAGAACTGGTATTTGAAGTATGTCTTGGCAAAAGTTGTATGAATGTGAGGCTGGTGTGGGGGCTGCGGAAGGAATAAGAAGCACAGCACAGAGAAGGGGAGGTAAGAGAGCATAATGTAGCCCAGGGAATACTCACCAGCTATATAGAGAAGGAATACAAATGAAGGTATAATGGTATACAGGAACTAGGTTATAAAGAACATTTATTTTGTGCTAAAAAGCTTAATCACTGATGTAATTCTTGGTTTCTCTCAATGGAGTTACCATTTTCCTTGCTTCCTTTCAGAATTATTTCTAAAATTATCATATTATTTTTATTCCTTGTTCTACTTTGCCACTCCTCTACATGTTCATCATGTAAAATGACCCATAATGTAAGGAGAGACAGGATGGCACAATGTTACAAGGCTGGAGTCAGACTGCTGTCCTTAACTGCCTGTGGCATTGAAGGCATAGAGCTTAACATTTGTATGCTTTTATTTCCTCCTATACACAACAGATGATGGGGTTTAGCTCAGCTGGTTGAGTACTGCTTTGCAGTCTGAGGTCCCAGTTTGAATCCCAGCATTGCAAAAATGGGAGAAGGATGTGGCAGTCCACTCCCAAGGCAATCTTGAAACAATCAGCCATTGAAAACCCTGTAAGGGTTGCTATGAGTTGGCTATTACTTGATGGCACCTAACAACAATATACAATATGGGATGGCGTTTAGCTCAGATAGTAGAATGTTTGCTCTGTGCTCTCTGAGACCCTGGGTTCAATCCTCAGCACCACAAAAGTAGGGGAAGGACCTGGCAGTCCACTCCTGAAAAAATCCCCAAAACAGCCATTGAAAATCCTACATACCTGACTTGATGGTATGTAACACAACAACAACAAATACAATGAGGATAGTTATAGAGTAGTTATAAGGATTAAATGAAATAATGATGGCATATAGCAAACTTTATATAAGTGTTTTTGTGAATTAAAAAATAAGTATTGGAACTTTCTTCAGGGCCAATGTAAGATAACCCAATGAATTATTCCAAGACTAATCTGAAACCACCACTTTTCAATTTCTTTGGATTTATGTTTATAGCCGATAGTGAAAATATTACAAACTATTTATCAATAAGACCTTCTAGCTAAGCTTAATTCAGTCATTGCATTTAAGATGATTCTAGCTCTTTCATCTAACTATTCACTTAATGACTATTTGTTGAAAGTCAACTAAATACATTGATTTGAGAGATGGGTATAAAATGATAAAATGAAAACACAGTCTCTACTTTCATGTGCCTAAATCTTGTGTAAAATGCTCCCTCAATTTACATGAATTCCCTCTTATATTTACTAAATTTTGCAATCTTGCAAAGTCAAAAAGTCTGATATCACTGTTGTGTCATTGTTAGGTGCCCTCAAATCTGTGTCCAACTCATAGCAACTCTATATACAACAGGTGAAACAGTACTATCAGTGCTTCTCTGATATTCATAGGGTTTTCAATGGCTGATTGTCCTTTGGGAGTGGGTTGCTGGGTCCTTCTCCCAAGCCTATAGGACCTTGTGTTCCTAGGTGGTCTCCCATTCAACCATTAACCAGGCCTGACCCTGCTTAGCTTCTGAGATCTGACAGAATCAGACACCAGAGTGCTACAGCTGCAGGCCTGATATCAATATTATTATTATACTCTCATAACACAGATGAGGAAGGTGAACCTTAAAAAAGTGATTTTCCTCAAGTTAATGTGTTAATCTAGAAAACTTGAGCTAAATTTAAAATCTAAATTCTTTTACTTCCATAGTTTGCATGTGTTGTGTCGCTTCCAGAACTCATGTTGAAATTTGGCTGCCAATGTAAAGGTGTTGTACATAGAACTTTTAAAAGGCAACTAGGTCATGGGGGCTCCACCCTCATGAATAGATTAATATTTTTCTCAAGTAGTCTAAATCCCTGGCAATGGGTTAGTTCTTATGAGTGTGGGTTGTTATGAACAAAATTACCCATTATTTTCTCTCTTCTGCTGTGGCTTGCTAACTCTCTCTCTACCATGCCTAGAGCAGCTTATAGCCCTCAGCAGATGCCTAGCAGATGTGGTCACATCATCTTTGACTTCTGGTCTCCAGATCTGTGAGACAAATAAACCTCTTTTCTTTATAAATTACCAGACTCAGACATTCTGTAACAGCAGCAGAAAATAGATTAAACTCTAAATGTAAGACTCTCTCCACTACCATACATGGTGTGCCTTATTCCTATACTACTAGAGAGTATGTTCATCAGGATTAAGAAATATGTCCACAAGCTAAGAATATATTATGTGCACATAATATATTTGTGTTGGCTAGCTTTCAATTACTGTAACAAATACCTGAGAAAATCAACTTATGAAGAATAGAAGCTGATTTTGCCTCACCATTTTAATGGCTTCAGTGTATTATTGCTTGATCTTATTGCTTTGTGCCTATGGCAGCACACCATGGCAGGAACAAGTGATGAAGCAAAGCCATTTACCTCATTGCCAAGGCATGAAAGAAAGTACAAAGGAAAAAGAGGCTTGGGTCTTACCATTCTCCTTGGGAGCACAAACACCTAATGACCTCCTGCCAGGCTCTACCACCTCCCAACAGCACATCCTTTGGGATGAAGCTGTCAACATATGGTCTATTAGGGGACATTCAAAATTCAAACTATAGCAACATTGAACAAATTGTTGAATCTATTGGATAGAGGTTAGTAGACATTTATTCTGAGTTCATCTCATTTCTCCTTTGTCCTACACTTCCACATGGTTAAAGATAAGTTCTGATGTTATAGCAGCAGGATGCTCATGTATGCTCTTTAGTCATTCTTCTTCCTGAAAAGTGAGCACTTCTTGTAACTATTACTAGCGAAGGTGAGAATACTGGGCAAGGAAGACACTGGAGATAATGGATATAAGCAAATGAACAGCAGCAACAGCATAATTTATCCTAAATCAATGTGTATTTACTGAAGACTCAAAATATGCAGTGTTACATTGATTGCTATTTTATTGAAACAGCATGATACCAGCATTTATGAACACTTATTCTACTTAATATGAATTGGTAGATAAACATATAGTGCTTCACTTGTTGCTCATCGCAATTTTATAAGTTTGGAATTCATTCCTCTATGTTTCAAGAGAATTTAAGCAACTTGTCTAAGACTTTATAGCTAGGTGGCTAACTCTTAAAATAATATCTTATTTCATTGAAATCATTACTTTTAGCTTATCTTAGCTAAAATAGCATCAAATAAGTAAAAATATACAGTCTATGAATTGCAAAGTTGTTGTTAGGTGCCATCGAGTCATGTCTGACTCATAGTGACCCTCATAGGGTTTTTAATGGCTGATTGTTTAGGGATTGCCTCCGGAGTGGATTGCCATGTCCTTCTCCCATTTTTGCAGTGCTAGGGATTGAACTGACTATCTCAGAGACTGCAGAGTGGCACTCTACCAACTGAGCTAAATCCTAGTTCCGCAGAAAAGTTAGGTAAAGCAAAAACGTAAAATGATTGTTTTAAAAGTTATCAAATGTAAAATACACTAACCACATACGTTCCTTGAGTACTGCATATTTAGTACCAATATCAAGGCATATGAAGACATCTCCTTTGTGGTTTCTCTTATCATTATATTCATGGGAATTCATAAACCTTTCAGGTGTCTGTTTACATTTCAAGACTGTATCAAGTACTAACAATAAGCAGTCATAGTAGTCTAGCAGATTTGCTCATCTGGACTTTAAGATCCCAAAATACTTACTTTATTTCTTATCCAAATCAACAACAATCATGTTGACATTTATTGCAAGGATTATAGGAAGAGAAATGGAAAACAGCATCTGAATCAGGAAAAGAAGCTGAAAACAGCTGCTAGCGGACTAAGCAGCTGCTGAACAAGGATTTGAAAGTATTGTTTGTCTCTACCCCACCAGCAGATGCCATTCTCTTAAACAGCAAGTAGTATGGAAGCTGCAGAGAGTACAGCAAGTGCTCTCATAGTTGGGCATAACACATCACTATACGGATCACTGCATAGATCTCAGAGCAATGGAGAGAAATAATAGCAAAAGCCCTGATGTGTACTTCGGTATGGATCTTTAAACATTGTGGAAAGGCTGACAAGCAACTTTAGAAACACTGGGCAAGGAGCTAGATACTAATCTGATTTACATCTTAAAAGGAGAGGCATATGGTACTTTTTTATTTGACATGCACAAAAACCGCTAGTGCTGTAATGAAGCTAATCACAGGAAACTAGTTTGGCTGTGTATGAGGCTTGCTAATTCGTTAGACTGCAAATTTTCCATAAAGAGTTATTTACATCTCACTAACCGCTAGGTTCACACCTGGGGTTGGCAACACCTGGCAGTGTTCTTAATGAGTTCACCACTGTTGCCAAAGAAAATGCTGACATTAATAATTGTAATGTTACCTTTATTGCGAGAAAAGTACAAACATAAATGTGGTGGATTAGTAAAGGTCATTGCAATCTAACTCCTTTTGGTGCTAATGTAGCTTGACAGTATTTGCAAGCCAGGAAGGAGCGGAGGAAAAGCTTTCTGTGATAACTAGATCTTTCATGGCACTGCCTGATTGCATAAGGGCACCTGCTTAGGTGATTTTGCCCTCAATGCTGCTTTTGGCATTTTCAAAATGGCACCTGAGTTTCCGTCATATTCTATCCTGTCTGTCACTAAATTCTACTGATGCTTTTCTCCATATTTCTCAAGTCAGTCCCTTCATTTCCATTTTCATGGTCTGTCAGAGTCCTGGCCTGACCTGACTGAATAAATTACTGCAACTGCCTCCAACATAGCTAAGTAAAGAAGCAAAAGAGACTGTCTTTCCCTCATGTTGTGACTAATTCTGAAATCCGCAAATAATTACTGAATGCCTACAAGGTACCCAGCCCATTGCTTGGTGCTATGGGATCAGGCAAAAAAACAACACACAGTTTCTACTTTCAAAAAGTTTATGATTTAATTAAGGAGGCAAAACTTTAAATAATATTAATGAAGAAATGCAGTTTTTGGTATGGAGGAATTAAATAGCTTAGTTAACAAATGACGTGAATACAGAAGGCAAGGAGGGCACTGCTGATCTTTTACAGTTTTTAGTTGACACTTGAATTTCTTAAGTTTCTTTAATCTCTCAGGTTTTGACAAATAAGGGAAATTTACTTTGCATTCCCATGAGTGATTCATTCTCTCATTTCCATACTACAGTTTCAATATCTGTCATCTGCTTCCCATTATCTGTGGAGATGTTCACTTTACCTAATTCCAATCCTTTAAATTCATTCGAGTTACATCAGATGTTTTATATTGTTGCTATTCTATACTTATGTCTATTTCTATATATCGTTTCTTTATGCATGTGCATGTGTATATACTCTTATTTCTGTAGATGTGGTTCTGGGAATCAAACCCAGTGCCAAACATGCTAGACAAGCCATGATTGAGCTCCACACCCTTCCCTCTGTCTATTTCTACATAGTTACTAAGCTTTTGATTTTTCTTGTTTACTAAATATAAGTGTGCTAAGGCTGGGCTTGTGTCTTTCTTTGTACACTAAGTATGTGCAGCTCTGTGGATAGGAAATCATTCATTGATAATTCCCACAGTATCTCCCTATGCAGGGAGTAATCATTGCCTAACTCTTGAATCAACAAGGCAAATGGTAAATGAACGCCTACATTGGAGAGTGTTTCATTTTGTTGTACACAGGGTTGCTATGAGTCAAAGCTGACTCAACAGCACCTAACAACCACATACCTTTCTAGAGCTGGTTCTTTTACAAATGCCTCCCACACCACTCCTAATTGGCTGTTCCTGCTCTCCACACAGACTATTTTTGAGAACCACTTGCCTTTTGGCACAGCTTTCCTTGAGCAAAGTCCTTTTAGAATAACCCAGATCGACTTTCTTTTTGATGATTTCATATTTGTCCCCCAAATTCATATGCCTTTGACATGATGATGGAGCCAGCATCTTTCTCATGCTGCCCTCTGTATTAGACCAATAGCCATGGACTCTCATCTTTAAAGTAGAAGAGGAAATATTAGGTTCTCCAAGTGTTTGTCTTTAAGACTTCTAACAGTAGACATAAAATTGAGGGGTGGCAACCCCACTCTTCTTCCTCTGTTAAGCTGCTAGGACTCCCATAAAAGCTACTTATCTCTCCAAATATGTCTGCATTGTGACCTTTTCACATGTCTTTGATATTTGATATAATTTTGGCCCCTAAATTGAAACTTCCAACCTAGTGTCCAGGCACTCTAGCTATATTAAAATGCAAATTAGTTTAAACATCATTCTGAAAGTACCAGGGAGCCACTGAGAAAAGTTAAACAAGAAGATAACTTTATCAGATATGGCTTTTGAAAAAAAAATATTGGATGCTTTACAAAGCATCACACACATGTCCCCATACACATCCTATGTATAAGTAACTGGGCAGTTGTTTGGGGGCTGGGTATGTACATTATATCCAGTAGGCCAGTAATTTAGCTGCACCATTTTTAAAATGTGAGAGAGAACTCTATAACATGTACAACAACAATGATTGGATGGAGTTGGTTCCCCTAACTTGTAAGATCCCCCATCTTACCCCTGACTCTACATTCTTCTTCATAGAATTTCAATTGGATGGGTGATGATTCTATAATGAAACCTTTATAGGAGCCTGTAGTTCCCCACCATAATCTCTAACTGTAAGTTATAACCTCTTATATGAAATAACAATGTTTACATTTGATTATAAATGATTTCCTTAAATTAGTGAGATCTCAGAACATAAGCAGAGTTTGGCAACTATTGATCTGGACTTTAGGTCTGAGAGAAACTGTACCTTAATGTGTTTGGTATTATGCACAGTAAATTATTAGCACTGGATAAATATCATTAGCTATAATAACCCTACAATTTCTACAAACTACTTCAAAGCTTACATATTTCGCCATAATTGGTTTATAGAATATATGAATCATGTTAATTCATTCTTTTAATAACTTTTTTCAAGCCATTATAGAATAACCATAACCAGTAGACATTAATTTTTAACAAGGTATCTATAGTCACCTATTTATCATTTATAACATGGATGGCAAAAGCATTATCAAACATTTATTAACCATTTATGAATAATTTTATCCTACTTCTAGCATGTATTATAAATATATTATTAATCTCTATAAATTGTTGATAAGAAATCCATGAAACAGAATATGAGAGTAACATTTATTATGTAAATGACATTTAGTCACCCTTGAAATACCCATGGTAGGACTGTGTATAACAGTAGAAGGTATAAGGGTGACAAAATACCATTTATTGTAAAAATTATAGTATTTCTATTACCACATGACAAGTCTAATGTATTTAATGTAAATTTTATTGAATTTGATCTCTCCAGAATGAAAATTACATTAATTGTCTAGCACAGTTATGCATGCCTATAATCCCAGCTGCATAGGAGGCAGAGTCAGGAGGATGGTAAGTTAAAAGGCCAGAGGCAGTCTACATTACTTAGTAAGATCCTAATTCAAAGTAAAAAATAAAAAAGTGGACCAGGGGTGCAGCCCAGTGGTAGAGCACTTGCAAAGTATGTGTAAGACTCTGGGTTGAACCTCTAACTACAAAGGAGGAGGAGGAAGAGGAGGAGGAGGAGGGAAAGGAGGAGGAGGAGGAGAAGGAATGGAGAAGTAGGAAGGAGAGGAAGAGGAGGAGATTTTATTAATAGACCAGGTGCTTTGGGAAGTGACTGGATTCTTTCTAATCATTAAATAATACTGAAGAGAGGAGTAGAACACAATTTAATGCACTATGTATTCTATCTACTTTGCTTATGTGTAAATATGTCATATTTCCAGACAGGAGAAAATATCTATTCACTAAATAGGATATTGATGCATGTTAACCTTCCAAGCCATATGAGCTTTACTAATATGGCACATAAAAGAGTAAATGCAGTTTTAGGATATTACCTGGAAAAGCTAAGATACTTAGAGGAACTGACTCACAGCTTCTTTTCTTTGTCTGGGGAGTTACCATAATGTCACATGAAACAGTTCCACAAATACTTAGAAGCAAGCTAGTAGATCAAAGTAGTATTAGAAAGTGAGATTGGAGAAATACAGCCACAACATTCTCAAACACAACTTTCAGTCACTGGAATGGAAGTTAAAAACCTGAGTTATAGGATGATTTTTATGGTGTTTGCCCACTTCAAGTAGCTTCAGACTGCTTTTCCTTGTCTGCCTCCTATCTTACAGACTTTAGAAAGCCATTCTGAGATTAAGAGTCAGATAGAATCTTTCCACAAGAAAATTATCTGAAGTGAATGAACACAAGCCCAAAAAGAGAAATACCACATGTTCTCACTCACATGTGGGAGCTGAATCAAACTTAAAAGCAGGAAAAAAATCCTACACAGAAATTGGATAATAAAAAAGAAAAAATTTTAAAATCCTATACAGAAAACTAAGGGTAAACTAAACTAAGGGACAATTCAAAGAGCAGAAAGGTGGGAAGGATCTAGCAAAAGGAAGCAATGATGGGAGAAGACAGGAGGGGGAGGAGGGACAAGGAGGAGTGGGGAATGAGAGGACAACCTCAAAGTAAATGGCCCAACTTTGATAGTTCAGGAAATAATTATAATAATACCAACAATACCAAAGGATGGTAATAATGCAAATAGGCTAGTTTATTCATGTAATACTGCTGACAATGTAAAAAGATATATCACTACAGAAAAAAGTGTGGACTTAAATCATAGTTGGGATGCAAGGATATACAGAAAAATATTCCCCCAAAAGACATGCAAGTAGAAGAGAGTCAGTGGTGGGGCAGCGGCAGAGGAGGGAGGAGGGACACAAGAAGGTAAGGGGGAAGTTATCTGTGTAATGTACAGGGAGATGCACATGTGGAAATGTCACAATGAAATGCATGTCAGAATGAAACACATTAAGTTGTACATTAAATTTTCCAATAAAAACAAAAAAGATAGAAACATAAGACAATACCCTAAGGTTTTATAAACCTAAACTGAAGGTTTACATCAAAACAAGAATGATGCACTATCTGATTCCAGGTTCATTTTAAAAGGAGAAATGTTTTCTCATGCTTTTTGTGCCTTTCAAAAACTGGAATTTCTCTAGAAATTTTAAAATTTGTTTTCTAATTGTTGATATATTTCTGTAGACACCTTACCTTTTCATTGTTGGTACACTATTGTTTTTGCCTACTTAAATCTTTGGAGCAAATGTAACTAGAGAAACTACATGAAAATCACAGAAAGTCATCAACTAATCTTCAGACTAAATAATGCTCATTATGTAATAACATAATATGAAAATGCCTGCAAAAGTTCAGAAATATAGTTGCATGAAAATATAACTTCACAAAAGTTAATTTGTGTTTTGCTTCCTGGTTGCAAATCTGCAGCAAGACACTGTCAGAGATGTCTTGAGGCCCAGTTTTTACTTACTTTTACTTAGACTTTCTATTTTTTGGAAATCTTGGGTAGGACTAATGGAGATGATAGGAGAGGAAAATGTGGCAGTCCATTCCCAAAGCAATCCTGTAACAATCAGCCAATGAATACCCTGTGAGGGTCACTGTGAGTCGGACTTGACTTGATGGCACCTAACAACAACAGTGGAGATGATGAACTACTATAGTCAATCCCTCTTTTTCCCTACCTCCTTGCATAAAACAAGCCTCTTAATAATATCATTATTGCTTGCTGAATAGTGGATTATGTATCATGAATAAACTAATATCATATAAAGAAGGAAGCAAAGTAACACTCACAGGTGTATTTCACCAATATCTATATATATATATATATACATATACATACATACATATATATATATATATACATATATATATATATATATGGCCATTCTATCAATTAACCTTGAATTTAGTAGGGTCACATTCAAGCAGAGTAGAAAATAAAATGGAGTAACATTTTAAATCATGATAAATTCCAGCTAATCCAAATTGATGAATTATAAATGAATAAGACATAGTCTTCTATTAAGAAACCAACTTGTGCTTTAAAAATAACTATGCAGAGGAATAAAAGAAATCTTGGTTCTGAAAAAGCTGGGTGTGGTGGCACATGCCTATAATCCTAGCAACTCAGGAGACAGAGACCGGAGGATCGCAAGTTTGAGACTAGAGGCAGTCTGCATAATTTAGTGAGACCCTGTCTCAAAAAGTAAAAATAAATGGGCTGGGGGTGCAGCCCACTGGTCCATTACTTGCAAAGCATGAAAGCATGAGGCTCTGGATTCAACTCCTAGCACTGCAAAAAAAAAAAAAAAAAAAAAAAATCTTGGTTCTGGTCAGGTGGTATTGGCCAAGTCACTTATATACGCTGTGTTTCAGTTGGATTTTTTTATAAAATATTTCAAACACAAACACATATTAGTAAATTGTCTTTGAAATCTGTGATTGATCTTCTCTTTCCTCTTTGAAAGAAACTGTAAATAAGTCTAAATTAAAGTAAATCTGAATAATTCTGGACTAGGAATAAAGACAATACAAGAGTCCAAACAAAGTCATACTGAAAACAGGAGTCATTGAAGGAAATGAAGGACTTACTGCATAAATGGATAGCTTTGAGTTTTCCACCTACAATATATATTTTGGGGAGGTACCACACCTGGAATTGATTTTGTATTGTTTGTTCTTTTGCTGGTCAATAGTAACATTGTAAAACAGATGAAGACTGTCCTAAATAGGCTACATTCTCTACATTATTATTAATGATGCCATTCCAACCTCTGAGTAGTCAGTCCTCAAATTTTCATGCTGCCCAAATCTTTCTTTCATGTGTTCTCATTTTTGTTCTTTAGTAGAAAAACAAAGAAAATGAAAAAAGAAAACACTCTCAGAGTTTGATGAACAAAACTGTACTTGAAACCAAAATTTTCTATCTAGAAACATAAATTTTACCTTGTATATAGCAAGTACATGTTATGCTAAGTTAGAATTTGGCATATTTTCATGGTCTTTACTATTTTAAGTAACTGGTTATGATGTATTTGATATATGATTAAGGGCTATGATTAAGGTTGGCTTTATTGTAAGTCTGTAAGCCCACGGAGTGCAGCAATGCTAAAGTAGCAAATGTTTTTGACAGTGTCATGTGCAAAAAAAAAAAAAAAGGTGTGATTTTGTGGTTATAAGAGAAAATATAACTTAAAATTGGACATTGTTGTTGTTGTTAGGTGCCGTCGAGTCGGTATCCGACTCATAGCGACCCTTTGTGCAACAGGGGAAACACGATTGTCAGTGCTTCTCTGCTGTTCATAGGGTTTTCAATGGCAGATTGATTTTTGGGAGGGGGTTGCCAGGTCTTTCTCCCAAGCCTACAGCTTCTAGTGTTCCCAGGCGGTCTCCCATCCAGGTACTAACCAGGCCCGACCCTGCTTAGCTTCCGAGACCTGACGGGATCGGATGCCACAGGACTACAGCTGCAGGCAAAATTGGACATAGTCATTACATTACATAAAAATACATTACAATAAAATAATAGTGTTACTTAAAGTCCTGTTGTCACTTAACTAAAATCTGTACCACATTCTAGAGGATAAGAACATAGTACTAGAGACACAGGTATGTTAGGTGAACTACAAAGGCACCTTATTACTACAGATGCACCTCTAGATCTGAGCATAGCAGGAAGTCATTGATTTAGTAACTTTTGGAAACCTGTTTGGAAATTCACACTTCAACACTTCTCCCAGCATCCTGACAAATCTCCTTAGACTTATTCACTCTCGATTTCCAATTTCCTACATGCAGGGATCATACTAAGTATTCTTTTAGGATTCTAACCATATTTTTTAAGTCACAACAAATACATCTTTATTATTCCTCTTTGTAAAATCTGAAAAATTTGAAATAGTTAAAAGATAATTTTATCATGGTGAAGTCCTACAGTGAACTGAAAAAAAAAAACAAATTAAGGGTATTCAAAGCTGTGCAAGATTGTTTCTTTATTTCAGATCCACAAAAATATAGAAATTTGCTTTCATTTTAACAAATCTTACATTGCATTAGTTTCTTCATGGACTTTTCTAGGTATTGTTTGGAATTTAGTAATTAATGCATAGAGTATTCTCAACATTATAAATGCAAGCATTCTATCTTTGTAGAAACGTATTAAAATTTGGTTCAACAAAATCAGTACATGTTTTATTAGGTAATAAAATCAGGGTTAACATTTGTATTCTGTTAAGATAACACTGCCTTGAAATGAGTTTGAGCAGGTACAAAAGTATAAGAAGCAGAAGACTTAAATCTTTTAAAGACTAGCAAATAGATGGCAAAGGTCATCCAATCAATATACACAAATAATGACAGTCTTTAGAAAAAGCCAAAATGTGACACGTGAGAGGACGGTCATGTCATTCAATTTGGGCGAATATAAATACTGAAAAGTCAATTGTTTGGGCATTAAATTTAAATGACCCGAATAATGAAATATGGAGATGAAAGAAAATCTAGGTGTTCCTCTATATTGCACGCCAGAAATCCCTAGGAGCTAAACTATACTCCAGCGACAAATTATACATTCTTGTTTATTCATCGTCTTTGTTACACCCTTACAGGCCCTGTACTCACATTCCAAAAGTAAGACCTGCAGTGACCATATCCAGTCTCCTGTCTCCCCAGATGGTAGCTGGGATCACTATGGTTCAAAACACTGAAAGTGTGCAGTGTATCAGAGACTCTTCACTCTTTGAAGTTGTCTCTGTCTCTTTACAATACCAGATAATACTTCATGCACAAGTTTACAAATTACTTTTATTGTTTATAGAAATATAAAAGATGCTCATTAAAGGCCCATATCTCAAAAGTAATCCAGGTTAAACGAACATGAGTAGAGCATTACATTTCAGAGCATATCTGAGTTTTTTCTATTCGACCACTAGGAGGCACTGCAAGCAAAGAGGAAGCCATGTGCCCCAAAAGACAATTAGAGAAAACTCCCTATGGGTATTTATGTTTCTTTCCTTCCCACATTACCACTCTCAGCCTATAAAGAAAAGGAAATACATAAGAAAAAGAACAAACAAAACACCCCAACAAAACTAGAAGAAATGAATAGGGAAATCAGAGACTATATTAAATGTAGAAGATTGGTTCTTTGAAGAGACTAAATTAAGACAAAGCTGTATTTTTCTAGATTCAACAGTTTGTTGCACATTTTTTATCACCTTATAAAGTTTCCAGCCATCTAGAACTGTTCACGCATATGTGGCCCTAAAAATATTTTAGTCAGCCACATCTAAACAACAATCTAACTTTTTCCCATTGTCTTTCTCCACATCTTCATTCCAGTAGGTGCTTTTCTTTGGAAACAGGACAGAACACATCTCCAGACCCTATAATAGAATGGCAGCATTCCTTACTAAGTAAGTATGTTGGACACTAGGAAAGGGTGACTGTTTGGGGGTCACTTCTAAGTAAAAAGCTGGAGCATTTGTTCCTGCTCTGGCTTGAGAAGCTGGAGGACCAGTGAGTCCATCACAAGGTTCTCTAGACTTGCTTTTCTAGAAAGTACCAGAGTAAGACTACATAGGCAACAGAATAAATAAAAAAAGGCTAGATTTGCGATGGACTAGGGTTTAGCTCAGTTGGTAGAGCGCTTGCTATTCTGTACTCTCTGGGTACAGGTTCAATCCCCAGCACTGCAAAAATGAGAGAAGGACTTGGTAATCCACTCCTGAAGCAATCCCAAAATAATTAGCCATTGAAAACCCTACAAGGGTTACTATGAGTCAGACCCAACCACATGGCATCTAACAAGATTTGCCATATGCAGAAATGTTTAGTCAGATAACACCTACTAGGGCCTGTATTTTATTTTATTTTAGCACAAGAAAAGTGATGAGAAGCAGGAAATAATTTTATTGATTTTTTTCTACTGAATGATATAGCTTGCAGTTTATGTGTCACAAAAGGTGATAAAACCAGCCCAGAACATGGAAGTCTGCCAAAAATATACAAAATGGTTGCTACAATGTCCTCTACATAGGACTCCAAGAAACTACATCTGTTCTTAAGAAACTAGTCTATTTCTAGAGATGATATAATGGCATACCTAAATTGTTCCAAATCATACTAAAAACATTACAGTTTTAAGTATATTGTTCTAAACATAATTAGTTCAGAGAAATCTAATGTAGAAAATATTTAAATAAATATACTAAATATTTAAAATAAATAAGTATAAACAATTCACACAGTGATGTCTTTGTTAATACTTTAAAATTTGATTCATATATACTCATTTATGCCTTTTAAATATTCAAGAGACAGATTGAAACATTATTTTTGAGATTTTAGAATTTTTAAAATAGAATCTCAAGGTTTTCATCTTTCATGGTCTGATAAAAATTGTTTTATATAAAGCAGGGCACGGTGGCACATGCCTGTAATTGTAATCCCAGCAGCTCGGGAGGCAGAGACAGGAGGATTGCAAGTTTGAAACCAGAGGCAGTCTGTGTAACTTAGCAAAACCCTGTCTCAAAAAGTAAAAAAATGGCTGAAGATGCAGCTCAGTGGTCCAGCACTTGCAGAGCATGCAAGCACGAGGCCATGGGTTCAATCCCCAGTACCACACAAAAAATGTTTTTATATCGGGAATTTTAAATAAAAATAACTGCATGGTACTTTTAATATGTAGTTGAAAATGTATTCAAGTGTGTTTTATTAAAATAAAACCAAACATAAGTGGAAGTTTTACAGAGCTTGATATACAGAGTAAATCATTCAAGTACAGCTATGTTTGTCCTTTGAATAAGGAGCACATGAATATTAGGAGGCATGAGGTGTTTAGAAACATAATACTGAAGCCTTAGGTCTTCATATTTAAAAGCAGGTGCATGAATAACCATAAGTGTATGACTCTACTGCCACCTAGTGGTGCAAGGAATCAGACTTCCAATAAAGATGGATCATTTAGAAGTCTGTGGCAATTTCATTAATGAACGTTCCCTTTGTAAAAGTAAAAAAGAATTCTACATCAGATGGCTAAAGAGGCCTCAGAAGAGCAGTTATCTCTCTTCTCATATATTCTTTCTCCAAAGTTTTAAGATTCTCATTCATAAAAACCTCAGGTGTCTGCAGAGAAGGTCTAAAAACTCAAGCACCCCAGGCAGGGATGGATGAAAACAAGTTTCAAATGTCTTTGAATCAAAATATTGTTTTTTCTTACTGCTTTAAAGCAGCTTCACCTTTATAAAGTCTGGTTATGATTTAAATCTCTGTTTCCTTTTCTAGTCAGAAACAAAAACAAAAACACTACACAGAAAAAACCCTTAGAGAATATTTCAAGTGTATCTTTCTTGCCCCCAACTACCAGCTTTCTAGGAATGAAATCATCCAATTTGTGATGAATCTAGGATGCCAATTGTTGAAAGGCACTCCTTTTAATACTGACATCTCTATTACAGGCAGTGATGATGCCAGATTGTATCTGCAGATTAAGGTCATTTTAAAGGTCAGGAGAAGAAGGCAATGTCTTACAAGACATCAAATTCTTCTTTGAGAGAGGGTTAAAAGAACAATGGCTATTTACTCATTGTGGATTTGTTTTTGAGGGCATTGTTATTACAGCAGGCACCAATCCATAGGGGGGAGAAAGGCTGCAAAACAAAATTTCAAGGGAAATAACCACAATAAAAAATAAATAGCAAGCACAAGCAGAATTCACAGTGACTGATGTGAACTTCAGAACAAGTTCATACATCCTACTTTCTGAGTATGTTTTCTATACACAAAAGGCTCCTCTTCCTCTTATACCAAATAAAATTATACAATTCAGCTGCAGGTGTCAGATTGACCAAGAATATTACTTTAATATTCACATTCAGGGAAAGGCAAAAGCAATCTCTAATTAACAGTTTTTCAAAAAAAAAAAATCTCTCCTAGGTAGCATATGTTTTGATTATCATACTTTAATGATACATGACACCATTTAACTCTCTGTATACCTGCATTATTTTCCTATGAAGGCACTCTGCTGAAAAGTCCATTTACAGTCATTTAATATAATCCCTAATTTTATTACTAAAGTAAAAACCACAGAATTAAAGGTCATGCAACTACAGAGGGATAGTTGAGAGTCCAATTCTCTTGCTCCCTGGAAATTCAATTTTCACTGTATCCTATAGCTTCTCTGTAGAAGTCAAATGTATTTTACAGTTTTGTAAGGGATGGTTGGTAATCTCAACTGTCTGAAATTAAACTTCATAACATAGAGTAGAAGATAACATTTTCAAGTGATCAGAAGTTTTGATAGTCACTACTACACTACACTATTTTAATAAATATAAAAGCAATATTTATTCACTTTAACATCATGGAGTTAAAGGCTTTCACAACAATGAGCAATTAGTTAACTATCACACATGGAAGCAAAACAGCAATCGGTAGACTTTTGTTGCTCAGTGCCTTAATTACTTATATTACAACTTGTTTCAGTCCACTAAAGACAGGGCTATCTAAAAATCCCCAGGCAATTAAGGACAAAGCATGCTCAAACATGAACAGCTCTTGAAGAAATAAATTGAAAGGCCTGGTTTTATCTATAATGTTATTAGGTAAATAAATCACTGGGAAAAATAAACCAGTGGGAAAAAAGTAAAGCACAAACTAAGATTAGTTCTTTAAAAATCTCCTTGGAGATTATTCCATTTTCCTCAAGAAATCAATATCAGTTCAATTGAAGATAAATTACCAAAGAAATAAAAAGAAAATACTGCATGAACAAATAATAATAGTATTGTTTCTTTCATCACATAGTAACATCTGATGACAAAGCAACAGGGTCTGGGAAGCAGTGTATGTTCCTTAGCAATTGTCTCACTAACTGACTCTTCACTATGGGGATATTGTTGTCTGTATGCCTTACTGACATTGGACTAAGGTTTTGTTTAGTTCTTCAATCTCAAAATTTCTTGTAGCTAAAAGAAGAACGTGTACTTCATTGTTATATTTCCTTCAGGTGAAACATCTAAACTATATATTTTTCTTACTGAACATTCATAAAATATTTTAAAATGTCAGTGGATATCTAGAGAATAATATGAAACAAAATCTAACTATTCTCCTTCATTATAAAATTTTTTAAATACTCAACAAACCAATAATCCATAATGCTACCTATCAAGCAATGAAATGGCCTCTCTTCACATAAAAGAACGCTCTATATACTAAATTTACTGCTTGTGACATGAACTGATTTGTAAATGAATAAAATCAAAATTTAGGTAATTCATACTTTATTATGCTGTGATTATGATAAAACCATATGTTATAATGTAACACAAGCATTAATTGGTCCCTGGTACAACTTTTATAGACATTGTTTGACATAATATGTTATTGTTTCTGGCTGTTTAATGTGTTCTTCCGAAAAGGTTTTATAAATACAGTGTTCTAATCTGTTAAAAGAAAATATCTGCCTAGTAAATTTTAACCTTAGCAATGAGAGTCACTTATATAACATTCAGGGTTTTTTTTGTTATGAAGAACAAGAAAAAGTTTTGGAATTGAGAAATCCTATCAAGAAAATTTCAAAGTATCTATGGAGATGTCACAATGAATTTATTTTTCCTATTTTCTTTTAATGTATGGAAATTACATACAATAATAGAAACATGTAAAGTTTGTGCTAGTGGCTTAGGAGTCTGTTCATAATCCTTTATATAAGAGAAAATAGAGGCAAGATAAACATTTGCGATAACATTTCCGCAGAAATTTAGAGATTCCTAGCTTTATCCCTCAGCTTAAAAGTCTGAGACAAACACCTTCATCTGGGCTGGCTGTGAACTTATTTTTTTTTAAAAAAAGTCAAGATGTAACATTTCTAAAACACTTTCTTAATTCTCTAGTGCTGGAGATTAGTTAGATCGATATTGCTAGAAAGTGTCAGACTAGATAGAGGGCTCATCTAATCTATGTTGTATAAACATTTCTTGAAATCATGGACTAATTATTAGAGCCTTCTGAGTGGAAAATAGAACACACAAATACAGAGCTGAATAAAAAGGAATGGTCCAAATATAGAGAAGAATTCTGATTTTAGACCTTGTAAAAATGATGCTATTCTTTGGAAAGGATTAATGAATACTAAAAACAGAATGCACCAAGAGAAAATTGCCAGTCCCCTCCTTTTGACTGTGGAGAGTAGCTATGTCACCTCATGCTTCTGAATGACCTGCAATTGAGAATCAGTATGCTGGATAGATGAGACCAAGTACTATAGGTGCATCTGGAGTTCCATCACTAATACTATTATGTAGTTTAAGCAATAGCATATTAATTATAATCTCCACATGCCACTATATCACTCCTTTAAAATGCCAGATATACAGCTAATATGTTTGAGAAATATAGTCTTATTATAATATGACTCATAAAGTGAAACAAAAGGCACATGCATATAGAAAATTCATGGATAAGAGCAAGAAGGGAAGAGCAAAGAAGAGCTAGTGGTATTTCTGTGGAGTTCACTACTTTTTAGAGCCTCCATAAGAGAAGAAAAGAAGCATCACTAACACCTCATTTTTTGGTTAAAAAATATAGCTCATTGAATGATGGAAAAAATGGCTGGGCACAATGGAGCACATCTCTAATTTCAGCAGCTTGGGATGCTGAGGCAGGAGGGTCACAAGTTGGAGGCCAGAGGCAGCCTGAGTAACTTAGCAAGATCCTGTTTCAAAATAAAAATAAAAAGGGAGTTGGTGGTATAGCCCAGTGGTAGAATATTTTCAAAGTATGTGTGAGGCCCTGAGTTTGATCCCCAAGTATCACAAAAAAGAAAGAAAAAGAAAAGAAGGAAAAATTTATTAAAAATTTAAGCTCTAAAAGTCATGTAAAAGACGCAGAATCAGAAAGTAGGAAATGACTCATGAGTACAGAGGAATACATTTGTCATTTATATCAGAGTGAGTCACTTTTGATTAAGGATAGAAAAAGAAGATACACTATAAAGGAAGAAGAGGAAGGAAAAGTAAAATGACTTCAATGCTTTCAATGATATAGAAGTCTAGTATTCACTGAAAATTCAAAGTAGAGAGCAAATGGATATGATTTGATAAGAACTACATCTTCTGTCTAAACACCATCTGCATGTTGTATCCATGATTCAAAAACCTTTGGTTGAACAGAAGAATGCTTTTCTTTCTGTTTGGTCACTCAAATTTTAGGCCAGAATTTTTTAGCTAACCAACTTGTCTTATGAGAACTAAGTAATTGGATTCTAATTGGGACTTTATTCAGGTCTCTGATATGAAATATTTCCTAAATACTTCTGAGAAGACCACCAGATCTGAGAGGTGCCCAGATTTATATAGAAAATGTTAACAATCTCCCATGAAGAATATTTACTGCCATCTGGGCACATCAGCAGCAATCTTAGTAAAAGTCTCACTCTGCCTTCAAATACTCAGGAACTGGCTTCATTGTAGACATAGTTTCATGAACCTCATCCAATCAATCACTAAATCTTGCTAATTGTGCCATTTTGATATCTCTGAATCCTATCCAGTTGGAATAATGCCAACTACTGAGCCCTCTTGTTAATATATGTCATGCCTTGAATTGTCTTTTATATCAGCCTCCTAAACAATTGTCTTGAATCACCTCTAATCTAATCTTTACAGTGAGGCAGATTTATATAAAACACAAGTCTCTTTTTCTGTTTCACCCTCTAAGATCACTTCTTTTCATCCCTTAGGAAAAAAAAATCCAAACTCCTTTATCTCTTATGCTAGACATTGTCTGATCTGGCTCTTGCTTATCTGCCTAACAACATCTAAGGCAATTTTCAATCTCCATTTTAACATTTCGAGCACACAGGTTATTATTATTTTTTCTTAAAATATTCCAAACACTTTGCCACCTCATGGATTTAGTTCTTGCTGCTCCATCTCATTTCCCCTTCTCAAACATTGAGTACTTTTAAATCACTTCCCTAGTAAAGTTAAACATCACTTGCCCTGGAGAAGTTTTTCTGATCCAAACTACTAAACCAGTTACTCCAATCATGCAGAAAATGTCATATTCCATACTTCTTCATTGCTTTTATAATGTTGGAAATTGTTTATATCTATATTTTCTACTTTATTATTAACTCCTTTGGAGAAGAGCCCAAGTCTGTGTTGTTAACTCTTATATCACTCATACTAGTATATTTTGTGGTACTGAGAAGTTGCTAATAAATGATTTTTAAATGGGCAAAAATAATAATACATGAAATATTGTTAAAATAAAACCTTTAAAAATATTCATCTTTTTTGGTTTCTTTATCAAAGAGAACAAATCACTAAAATACTAGATATTGAAGTCTATAGCAAAATGTAGGGCAACTGAAAATATTATAATAATTAAAAAAACAGACGACATATGACAATATTGATACTTTACAAAAATGTTACAAAACATGACAAGGACTCAGCATTGGCACTTTCACCATTGTTGGATAACCTCTGATGCCTCTGCCAATATTAATTTGCAATGAGGTTTGCTGTTGACTAGAGTAACGACACAATGGAGAACAAGCTCCCAGGGTAACAATGAATCAGGGTTATTTGAGGGTCATATGTTGGAGATCACTAAGAAATTGAGCAAACCCAGTCAATACAATGGCCATCATCTCTATTCCAATCACATTTTGAAATTTCATAAAGCTGTCAGGAATTTTGTCTGAATATTGAGAATACATTGGTGTTAGGAAAAAAGATCAAGTGACTGATATAAAGAAACATCTCTTACCTCATTACTCTGCTACCTTACCCCTTTCTTTCACTTCTTCACAGTATTTAATATTTGTTTACTTATTTTGTCTACCATCTGAGTGAATGTGATTTTAATGACAGTTTATTTATGTATCCTATTTCTGTGAACAGTGCTTATCACAAAAGAACTGAATGAATACATGTCAATAAATGAATGCATGGATAGATGTTTAATAACTTTATGCTTAATGAAGGAAGAATCAGTAAAGCCTGTGTGGCATTCCATTCCTCAGTTAGGAAACTGGGCTGAGATATTTAGAAAAATATCTTAAAACCTAGCACATGGCAATAATTAACAGGAAGGTCTCAGGAGGTGAGTATCATAGTGTTTTGGGTACTCGAACTGTATCACTACATTCTATATCATGTGGACTCTCCAGAGTGAGATCATCCAGGAGTGGAGAACTGATTACCATCCACTAGGTGAGAGATTACATGGGCCATTTTATTGGCACTAAGGAATCTCACTCTATTGATGAACACTCTACCTTATGGTGGAGGAATATAGATGATTTTTGTTTTTCTTTGGTAAGAAATGAAGGTTATTCTTCTTCCACATCAGGGTGGAACTATGATAAGTGTAGTGAAACACTTGCCTTGGACATAGAACGCCTTCTTAGATTTTTGCATCTTGTTCGACTCCGTCAGTCTCTGTCCTGTGCCATGTCTAAACTTGGTGAATAGCAGAGTATAAAGCACAACTTTGCTTGAGGGCCACCTCTACTTCTTACAAATGAATCTAGAATGGTGGTCAAGGTTAGGAGACAGGAAGGATCTTCTTTCTAGAGTCCAAGTCCACACACAATGCATAATTCAAACAGCCACTGTGTGAGTATTCATAGTTTATAATATGCAGACATAAGGCAGTAGAAGGAGGCTCACTCAAAATGATTCAAAGCACTTGAAATTCTTTGAAAATTAAATGAAAAATTACAACTTGCAGCTCTAGCTTTATACATTTACTTGTGAAGAAAGTGGACATCTAACACTGTCTGTGATGGCTGATGCCCTGTGGATCAACTCTACAGTATTAAATAACAATCTCAGGCTAGCAAATAAACTATGTACTTTGTCTTTCTTAAATAAACTGCAATGGAAATATTTATGTTCTTATTTGACTTGTTGTTGTTGTTGTTGTTAGGTGCCATCGAGTCGGTATCCAACTCATAGCGACCCTTATAGGGTTTTCAATGGTTGACTGTATCAGGATTGCCTTGGGAGTGGATTGCCAGGTCCTTCTCCCATTTTTGCGGTGCTGGGAATTGAACTCAGGACCTCAGAGACTGCAGTGCAGCGCTCTACCAACTGAGCTAAATCCCAGCTATTGACTTGGAGAAACTAAATGTATGGATTTGTGGCTGTGGTACCTAATCTGACCACCCCTCTCAGAAAACAAAAACAAAAACAAAAACCATAGTTTCACCTTTTGTGTATGTCTTTTAAAAATATCCTTTTACTTACATAATTTACACTTTGTTCTTTTCTTGCCACAGAAATTCCAGTAGCAATTCTGTTATAGAACATGTGAATGTGGAAGAAACAGGATTACAATTGGTTGTGGAGGAAGACCACAGATGTTTTTACGTGTAACAACCACCAATATTTGTATAGCGTTTTACAACTTGCAAAGCAGTTTCCATAAACACAATTCTCTCCTCACTGCTATAGAAGTAGTTAGGTATTATTAAGATCATCTATGTTTTACTAATGAAGGATATGAGTTGACAGGATTATAAATTCTGTACATGGTTACATAAGTAAATCTGAATGAAACATCTTGAGATCACAAAGCTTGGTTGTTTACAGAATAAATAGTATGAAGTGGGGCAGTAGCTAGCACTGGTTTATTCACCAATCCAAAGGTGTCAGGAATAAAGTCTCAGAAATTCTTTCTTTTTTTCATGGACATGGGATGGCCACACTGCAGCAAAAAGGAAGTGGAGGATGAAGGGACAGTGATATTGCATCAGATAAACAAAAAGCTGTCCATAACTATATGGTAGGTCTTTGCTCTGTCTTATTTAACAGACTGTCATGTCTAGAAGATGGCAAGGGAAAGGGGATGTATAAAGGAGACTAGGTCAACCAATCACCATCTCTCCTACCACAGTATAAAGAAATTTTAATTCCTAATCTCTTATTCCAGCACCCACATCCCTCAATCCACAAGAAATAGTACATCAATGAGAAAGGAATATGTGTGTGTATAGTTTATGTTTGTACACATGCCGATGTGTTGGTAAATAGCTGTAAAGTTTTGGTAGATATAAGAGCTATTGACTTTCCCATGAGAGTGAAAAATACCTGAATATCTCTTTTAAAAATTGCTTACATGTGACCTACTTCAATGTTTTTAAATTAAAAAAAAATTGACAGGGCCTTATGATGTTGCCCAGAGTGGCCTTGAACTGCCTCACTCTCCCAAGTCCTGGGATTACAAGTGTATACACCACCACTTCTGACTTACTTTTATTCTTAAATATCCAACTCATGGAACAATCATTTGCACTCAAGATTTCTAATACCATAACTATACTATTATTACTCAAATAATATATGTCTGCAATTGACCTTTGACTTTTATTCTTAAACACTCAACCATTTGAACAGTCATTTGCAGTCAAGACTTCTAATACCATAATCATATAATTATCATTCAAGTAATGTCTGCCTGCCTGAGGCCACAGCCCTGGGGCATACAATCCCATCAGATCTCAGCAGCTAAGCAGGGTCAGTCCTGGTTAGTACTTGGATGGGAGACCACCTGGGAACAGTAGGTGCTGGAGGCTTGGGAGAAGGACCTGGCAACCCACTCCCAAAAATCAACCTGCCATTGAAAATCCTATGAATAGCAGAAGAATCACTGACAATTGTGTTTCGCCTGTTGTACATAGGGTCGACATGAGTCGGATACAGACTTGAGGGCACCTAACAACAACAACAACGTCTGTCTGCTATTATCTTTTAGCTATATTTGAATTCCACAATCCCAACTGCAGAAAATTTACAATTGAATTACTCACTACCCCAAGTTTAACATAACTGAAACTATGGTCTGTGCTACCTGCAAAATTTATTTCCAAACTTTCTAGAAATCGTTCTATGATCCCATTATTCTCACAGCCCTGGATCCTAAAACAAAGTCTCATTTGTTTAATATTCAAGCAATGTACTCTTTTGCTCATATATTTATTGGTCATATGCCAGGCATTGTGCTAGGTGCTATAGCTATAATAGGAAGCTGACTTAATGTCACAGATTCATTACATATTCCCTCTTTAGGTCCTTATTTCACTAGGCCTATGTTATTGTAAAAGATTTCACTTTCTTTTTATTCTTACTCCATATAGTAATAATAACATCATCTTGCTAAAATATTAGTGCTGGGATTTAGCTCAGTTGGTAGAGTGCTGCGATGCAGTCTCTGAGGTCCTGAGTTCAATTCCCAGCACCACAAAAATGGGAGAAGGACCTGGCAAATCCACTCCCAAGGTAATCCTGAAACAGTCAGTCATTGAATACCCTATGAGGGTTGCTATGAGTCGGATACCGACTCGACAGCAGTTAACAACAACAACAACAGCTAAAATATTGCATCTATTAAACTTGTCTCAATTTCAACAAATTACAATGCTTCCACAGTACCAACTGCTTTGATATAAAACTGCTATGCCTTCATGTGCAATAAGAATTAATCTTAACTAGGAACAGGTGTGACTTCTTCCCTTGGCTACTGGGAGATTCCCACTTGGCTCCTGGAATGTCCTGGCTGATATGAATATCTTTATTTGCTTGGAACTTTCAGCCACAGGACATTCAACCAAGTGACTCCAACCTCCAGAGAAACTGCAGACTAAAGAGATAAGCACAAACCTCCAGGAAGGATTAAAACCAGAGACATATGTGAGCCATATGTGATAGAGACCTAGTAAAAAACTGTGGATACCAATGCCTTAGCTCAGCTTCCCTGGTTGGCAATAGTCTATGCATATTGTCATACCTCATGGCTAAGAGGAAGTAACACCATCCATAAGATGAAGGAATGTATCTTAACCTGTTTTGTAACCCTCCTCTTCATTCCTACTGCAATGTACTAGGTTAGTGTTCCATCAGTAATAATGACATGACTTCATATTTGTAAATACAAATTGAGGTTCAGAGTGAGAATGGGTTTATTCATGCCCTAAACACCAGTCATAAACGATTGAGACCAATAACAACAACAGCAGCAGCAGCAGCAGCAGCAGCAACAACAACAACAACAATAATAATAATAATAATAATAAGCTAGCTTTAATAAGGAAAAAGTTATTCCTGGGTCACCATATACATGACTTGATAATATTTATTGCTGTTATTGTTAGGTGCCATTGAGTCAGTTTCTAACCCATAGCCACTCTATGTATAATAGGTAAAACACTAGTGTCAGTGCTTCTCTGTTATTCATACGGTTTTCTGTGGCTGATTGTTTTTTGGGAGTGGGCTGCTGGGTCCTTCTCCCAACCCTACAGCACCTGGTATTCCCAGGTGATCTCCCATCTAAATATTAACCAGGTCCTACCCTGTTTAGCTTCTGAGATCTGATGGGACCAGATGCCATAGTGGTATGGCTGCAGCCCCATAATATTTATAGGGTTATTTAATTTCTTTTTAGGATTAATATAAGCAACATAATAATTCACATGCAGAATCAAGTTTCTTTTTATAAAATCTACCCCACATTCACTTTGTCAGAAGCAGACAGTGACAGAGAACAATGCCCCTACTAGCTGACCAATGTCTGAAACTAGCTAAACCACCTTCCAAGTTCTACCTGTGACATACAAGACAATGTCCTAACTGCCTCATAAAGGCATGTGGGCTGTGTGTATGTGCACATAGAAATCCACCTAATTCTCAGAAAAACCTCTGAGGGAAGTGCTATCATCATCTTCATTTTATATATAAGAAAACCAAGAAAAGAGAGTTTAAATGGAAATAACTTGCCCAGGTTCACCCAGTTACTAAATAGGAGAGCTGGGCTTCTATCTCAGGAAGCCCAGACTTAGGACTTATGCTTCAATTACTATAACTTCCTAGCTCCTGAGCTCTTGCTAGAGTGCAGCTGGACCCCACTCTTTTGGAAGTACAATAAACTAAATCTTATTGGTACATACCAATAACCCTTTGCATGTATAACTAAGATGTGGAAATATTTACTTTTCTTGTGTAGTGGCACCACAATAAGAGCTATCATTAATGGAAGGAATGTGGTGTGTTTTTCTTCTGGAGAATGTCAGTACTTCAGTCCATGTCACAGGAGGTATATGACAGCAATAGACAAGTTAGTCTTCTCATTCCAGTTGGGAGAAACAGAAAAAGAAAAAGAAAAATATCTACATTGAATGAGTAGCAGCATCTTTTGGAAACAAACTTTGATCTTTTAATGCTCATATAATAGCATTCATAATATATTTTTACATGAGTAGAAGCCTGAAAATGCTATATCACCCCACTTTTTCCATATGTCAGTTCATATGCATGTCTTTAAAGAAAAAACGCTGAAAAGTGTTAACAATGATTAGTTCTTGGTGTTTGGATTACAAATATGTTCTCTTGTTTTTATTTATATTTTCTTCATAAATTTTTCTAGAAATACTGTAGATTATTTTGGCCAAAAGCTAATTGTAATAGTATTTGTGCTAATATGAACAGATAAACCCCAATTTAAAAAAAAGGAACTATTCCAAATTAATTAAAACTAATTAAAAAGCAATGCATAAAAACAGAAGCACATAAAATGCTTATATTTTAGAGCATTTAATTGCTTTTTAATTATGTATTAATCAATCTTTATAATTATCTCCACATTCAACTATATGAGTCTTGTAGAATCAAAGTTTTGAAAGTTTCTTTAATACAGATATTCAAAGAAAAATTGTCATTGATATACTGTAATGAGACTACTGAGCATATTTTTAAATGCTTCCATTAACCCATTTAAAATTTACTGTCTCTATACTGTGTTCTTTGCCACCAAACTCACAAAAGGCTAACAGAACAAAGACAAAATATAATTTTTGGAATGTAGTTTTCAAAAACAAAAGAAGAAGGAAAGAGCTTAAAAGATGTTGGTTTCAAGTCAACCAGTTATATAAGTTAAATTCAAGCTTTTTTTTACTGTAGATAAGATACTTATGTACTTACACTCAGATTAAATTCATGACTAAGTTGTATCAATGAGTACTTTCAGAGAACGTATGAAGGCACTCATGTAAGCAGGTATTGAATAAAGAAGGGGAAGAAAAAGAGGAGGAGGTGGAGGAGGGGAAGGAGAGGGAGGAAGAGGAGGAGGTAGAGGCTGCTGCTGTGCCTGTGTACTATAATTTGAAATGTGTGGAAAATTTCACTCTCCATATTAAAGCCAAAATCAAAATTAAACTAATTCTCTTTCAGATTCAAAATTCCCTTTATAAATACAATCCTTTATATTAAAAAAGAAAAACTACTTTAAAGATTTGCTAAAGTGGTCTATTCTAAGTCACTTCCTGCTAAGTAGTTATGAACTTATAATTTCACTCTTTTAGGCAATAGAATGCATTTAGTCTAGAAGAACTTCAATGCCTGAAGGAAGCAGCTTTCAAACAAAGGAAATGTACTGAAGGGGAACTTTTTTATCCCCTTCAAAATTGTGCCTGGATTTTGTAATACTCCATGGCCCAGTGGCATTGCATATGTCTCAATTTTGTGTTGATACAGTTGGTGTCAGAATCCCATTAGGACAGGCAGAAATTCGTTTCTATGATTTACTCTGAGCCCAAAGTCAGGAATTTGTTTTCTACTGAGGGCTGCTGACACATGGGAGAAAGACAGATTACAGAGCTCACAGAGATATAGACAATACCAAATCCAGAGAGAAAAAGAGACAAAGAGGGAGATGCCCAGACAGTAATAGGAAATGGAAACTGATATTCAGAGAAAATCTTCTGGCCTGTGGTCTATTCATTAACGGTGGCTATAAACGTCTTGGTACTTATTGACAGCAGCAATGTCTTATTTGAATTTTTATCCTATACTTGGTTTATAACTTAAGTATTTTCATCATTCTAAAATATTTTAAAAAATCAAGTTTCAGTCTGTGATTGCTATGGCTTTGTTATTGTTAAGTGCATGGAGTTGGTATCTGACCCATAGTGACTCTACCTACAACAGGTGAAACTGTATTGTTAGTGTTCCTCTGCTATTCATAGGGTTTTCAATGGCTGTTTTTTGGGAATGGATTGCCAGGTCCTTCTCCCAAGCCTACAGCACCTGGTGTTCCCAGGTGGTCTCCCATCCAAGTACTAACAAGGCCTGACACTGCTTAGCTTCCAAGATCTGACAGGATCAGAAACCACAGTAGTATGGCTGCAGGCGCAATGGCTTTATGTAGCATTTATTATTTTAATTCTAAAGAAGAAAAACTACTTCAGTCAGCCTCTTTTTGTGACTACTTCAGCAAACCAGGATAATTTTGTTAATTATTTATCATTATTGCTGATAAACAATATTTGTTATAAAAATTCTTGATGTCAAAATTATTTTGTCCCTTTACATTGAAAATATTAAATAAGTAAACAAAACAAACAAAACCTTTTCTTGTAAAGGAACTCTTTTTTCTACTTTTAAGTGGTGTAGTTAGAGGCCCAGAATAAACCAAGTTGGTTGTCCACATTCAATGAGCCATTACTTTAAGCTGTAATCATTTACTTTAAATAAAATATTAGGATATATATTTATTAGAATATATCAGGATTTAAATATAATAGATATCATCCATAACTTTTTTTAAAAAGTCTAAGTTCTCTGATTCTTGATCTAAGATACCATGCATAATTTCGTGATCTAATTATGAATTATTGTGAATTCCT